>JXCR01051288.1:133629-152436 GCA_002079205.1 Phalaenopsis hybrid cultivar
TATTATTTTTTGGTATAAATAGGACATAATATGATTAGGATTAGGGTATGTGATTGTTATCTGGAGTATTAAGAGTTAGAGTTTAGGAAAGAAACTGACCTTCAAATTTTAGGCATATTTTTATATATTCAGGATTGTATTGTTTTGTTATGATACCGATGGAATAAAAGATATTATTTTTGCCCTAATTTCTATGGAAACTTGTCTCGTTCCTTTGAAATTAGTATCAAAACCGTACCAGGAGTAATGGTGGCTAAGAAAGAGAATATCTTAGAGAAGAAATTAGATGAATGGGTGAGCCAAATCAAATCGGGAATGAAGGAACAATTCTCGTCCATGCAGGAGCGGTTCTCTTCCATGGAGGGATAGTCGTCCATGGAATAAATGATAAATAAAATCGCGGAATCAAACGACAGCATCTAGAGAGGCTCGAGCGACAACAACCTAAGCGGATCGCATGGTAGAAGGGTTAAGCGAGGGACTGTGTCATTAGATTAGGCGAACCTGGGGTAGCGGGATCGAGCGACAGAATCTGGAGTAGACACGAGCGGCAACCAGAGGAAGGGATCGTGGGACAGCAAGAGCATTCAATGAGCGTGGACTTGAGCGGCAGCCGCAAGAAGGGAATGTGTGATTGCAAGAGGCTTAGAATGAGCTAAAAAAGGGGAATGGTGTGCGATTCAGGCCGGGAGAAGACTAATTCAAAAAAAAATTGGTCGGGAAGAATCGCACGGCACCAGGAAGGTTCAAGCAAGTGACATCATGTGAAACAAGATGGTGGCATCCGATTCGGGCCTTGAGAAGATCATTTCAAATAATTTTGACCTGAAACAAACAACCAGGGTTGGTGGGCCCTGGCCAAGAGCTGCATCCAACTGCGCTAATGTTGTTTGTTGTGGCAACCACAGTAGTCCTCAGGCAGAAAGCCGGTTTAGGAGCCTATGGGGACGAACAGACAGACTATGGCATGAGCGAGGCTTATGGAAGAAGGGAAATAAATATGGGTCGGAAAAGGAACCCGACCACCTCTTCATTGGTGGAACAAGTTTCGATTGGAGAAATTAGGAAGGAGATCATGCCTACAATTTATAGAATGTAAATATACTTTTTTTGTTAATGGGCGATGGAGGAAGAAAAATTAATAGCGATGGCCCTATGTATGGAAGGGAAGGCTCTAGTGTGATATCAAAAGAGAGAGCATTAACCAACTAGAATATGGGAAAAATTTAAGGATCTATTGTTGGAGCGTTTCAGAACCACGCTAGTCCTGAGCAATTTTTTGTATTGGTTCAAGAAAGAACAATCATGGAGTATAGAGAAAAATTTGAGATGATATTCAACTGTTTGAGAAGAATATCTAAAGCAGTATTGGATGGAAACTTTATGAAAGGGTTGAAGCCATAAATACAAGCAGCGCTTCGTCTACTGAGACAATGAGGATTGGAAAAAACTATGGAATTAGCGCAGTTGATTGAAGATAAAAATGCAAATAATTGGCCTATTAAGAGCAACACAAGCGGAGCATCGTATCGAAATGTTGCAACTATGATGATACCAAACACTCAAACAGTGGGATTCTAGAGGGAGACTCCATGAGAGAAAAATAATGGGCCACTATAGAGGGTGATATTCAAAAGACTTACCAAGACAGATATTCAGATTCATAAGAAGAAAGCCAAGAGATTATATTTTCATTTTGATGAGAAGCTTGTCTCAAGACACCGTGCAAAGATCGGACCTTATGGGTTCTCACAGTGTGAGACATGCATGAGATAGAGAATGAAGAAACATATGAGGTTCTGGCAGAAAAGGAGAAATAACACCCTCAATTGGATTTGGCAAAAGTCTCATTGAACTCAGTGTTGGGGTTAAGACCAA
This sequence comes from Phalaenopsis hybrid cultivar, assembly GCA_002079205.1. Classification (NCBI taxonomy): domain Eukaryota; kingdom Viridiplantae; phylum Streptophyta; class Magnoliopsida; order Asparagales; family Orchidaceae; genus Phalaenopsis; species Phalaenopsis hybrid cultivar. The sequence continues at coordinate 135,508 of JXCR01051288.1, forward strand.
ACCACACTATGAACCTTCGAGGACAGATCAAAGAGCAGTACATAGTGGTGTTGGTAGATAGTGGGGCCACCCGCAACTTCATACATATTACATTAGTGAAACAATTGAGGCTTGAGATTGTTCAAACGGGAAGTTTTGGACTAACAATGGGTACGGGACAGGTGGAGAAAAGAAGGTGAGTTTGTAAAGGGGTGATCTTAATGCTGTAAAGCTCCATGGGATAGGTGGAGAAAAGCATGTCACTTGGAAGTCTGCATGTTTAAATAAGGAAATAAGCATCAAGGACAAGAAATTTTATAAAAAAATACATGTATAAAGTCATCACCGATATTCCAGCCGCTAAATTTGCATTAAAAAATTGATAAATACATTACTAAAATAAAACGAAAGTTCCAGACCTCCTCCAATGACTGAGACAAATTTTTCACAGGTGCACCCTGAAGTCCTTCTGAATATACACATGCTTGCCCAAGAGCCACAAGCACTGTTTTCTCTGCCAAACCTATTCTCATTTTGGACTGCAGAAGAGTTTGAAGATCTAAAACTCACTACGCAGAATGAGAATGGGAATTATTAACACAAACAACAGCATTAAGAGATTTTTAACCTGAAGAAGGCGAATTATGTATAATGGCTCACAATCAGTAGCAGCAACAAGAAGACCTTTAATGTAATTTCTTTTCTTGTCTTGACTGTCTTTTCCAGACTCCTAATTTACAGGAAAAACAAGCAGATAAGATTAAAATAAGTAGCAAAAATTACAAATACATGCAGTAAAAAACAAAACATGCAAATATATCGAACTCCCAATTATTTTCTGAGTTTACAAGGCTTGAGAGTATGTAACCTTTGCAATGGCACGAAAAGTGTCAAAAACTTTGACGACAGTCAAACGCTGAGGCTTATATAAAACTCTCTGTGATGATCTACTAGCTTTAGCAACAAGGCCCAAGTCACCTAATTCCTACCATCGACCAACCTTCACAAATCAATCCATGAAAAAAGAAAACAGAGAAAATGCTTTGGACGACTAGTGCACTCCGCCAACCTGTAGCTGCTTATTGACATGTTCTTCCTTCCTCCCATAAGCTTCAGCGAGCGCTTTAACAAGTGAAGCATCTCCTATTCCGAGCTCGATGCCCTCATGCGGGGGAGCAATCCTATTAGCCGACAGATAAACCGTGGGGAGAAGGTCATTAGGAGTGGTGGCCATAACAGTGCGTAAGACGTTGCAGATGATGTCCGTGATCGCGATCCTACCCGACTCGTTCGAGATAAGATCTAGTGCGCGAGCGAGGAAGTTGAACGGCACCGGGTCGCAATCTTTCCATGATGCGGCAGCTTTGGGGTCAAAATCGGAGCCCTTTTTCCTGAGTTCGAGGAGAAAATCGGTGGCTTCCAACTTCTTTGGTTCGTCCAAGACAGTTGAGGGTTCAACTGTTCTGGGTTTTTTGGGAGTTGAAGAAGGGTTCTGGGACTCGGATGATGAAGNCCGAGCGAGGAAGTTGAACGGCACCGGGTCGCCATCTTTCCATGATGCGGCAGCTTTGGGGTCAAAATCGGGGCCCTTTTTCCTGAGTTCGAGGAGAAAATCCGTGGCTTCCAACTTCTTTGGTTCGTCCGAGACAGTTGAGGGTTCAACTGTTCTGGGTTTTTTGGGAGTTGAAGAAGGGTTCTGGGACTCGGATGATGAAGAATGGCGGCTCTTCTTAGCTGCTGCGGCGCGGGAGGCGCCCATGAGGACATCGGTGACCGTACGGCCGGACGCCATTGTACGTCGCTGCGAAGAAGTGGATATAAGAGAGAGTGGGGTTTTGTTAGGGTTTTTGACAAGCGAAGAGAGATCGGAGATAGTAGGAGATGGGCATCGGAGGAAATGGAGTATGTCTACTCTCAAGAGCATGAAACGCAGAGACGTAGGAGGACACAGGGCGCGCCGGCGCAAAGTGTGAACTTCTCGNTAAGTGTATATAAGAGAGAGTGGGGTTTTGTTAGGGTTTTTGAGAAGCGGAGAGAGATCGGAGGTAGTAGGAGATGGGCATCGGAGGGAATGGAGTGTGTGTACTCTCAAGAGCATGAAACGCAGAGACGTAGGAGGACGCAGGGCGCGCCGGCTCAAAGTGTGGACTTCTGGTGCGTTTGTGTGAATTATGCAATGGCGGGATAGAGAAGAACAAAGTAGATGAATTTTGGAGGAATTCATCTTCATGCCACATAATATTTGTCAATTTACTTATTTAATATTTTAATTTTAATATTTGTTTATATAATATTTANGAAGTGGATATAAGAGAGAGTGGGGTTTTGTTAGGGTTTTTGAGAAGCGAAGAGAGATCGGAGGTAGTAGGAGACGGGCATCGGAGGGAATGGAGTATGTGTACTCTCAAGAGCATGAAACGCAGAGACGTAGGAGGACACAGGGCGCGCCGGCGCAAAGTGTGAACTTCTCGTGTGTTTGTGTGAATTATGTAATGGCGGGATAGAGGAGAATACAGCAAGAAGTACAGCAAAATTACAAAGGAGATGAATTTTGGGGGAATTCATGTTCATGCCACATAATATTTGTCAATTTACTTATTTAATATTTTAATTTTAATATTTGTTTATATAATATTTAAATGTTTAATAATACTTCAAAATGTGGCTAACATAAACTTTTCTTAAGTGAATACACCTTTTAATAGACACATTTTGATATTATTATAATACTGAATTATTTGTAAATATCATAGTTTTGATCTTCAATTTGTAAATAGATAAGAATTGTATGTTAAGTATAAAAATTACCCTGAAATTCAATATTTTTTACTTAAATTTCAATTAATTTGAATTAAATTTGTTATTTTTAATTATTAGTGACCAATATAAATAGAGATATATATATTANATAATAATACTTCAAAAATGTGGCTAATATAAACTTTTCTTAAGTGAATACACCATTTAATAGACACATTTGATATTATCATAATACTGAATTGTTCGTAAATATCATAGTTTCGATCTTCAATTTGTAAATATATAAGAATTGCATGTGATGTATGAAAGTTACCCTAAAATTCAATATTTTTGACTTAAGTTTCAATTAATTTGAATTAAATTTGTTATTTTTAATTATTAGTGACCAATATAAATAGAGATATATAAATTANTTTTAATAGACACATTTGATATTATCATAATACTTAATTGTTCGTAAATATCGTAGTTTCGATCTTCAATTTGTAAATAGATAAGAATTGCTTGTTATGTATGAAAGTTACCCTGAAATTCAATATTTTTTACTTAAATTTCAAATAATTTGAATTAAGTTTGTTATTTTTGATTATTAGTGACCAATATAAATAGAGATATAGAAATTATACGTTACATACCCTTGTATAACAGATAGTGGATAAATATTTGTTATTTATTTTATTATAAAAATATGTTTTTTTCAGTTAGTTTAAATTCTAAAATTAAAGAAAGAGGCTATGTAATTTTTTTGATCTAGAGTTTAGTTTACAACACAAAATTTTAAGCCAAGTAAATATAAATTAAAAGAAATCTCTCTCATGATCATTAATGATCCTTCATTTTCGTAGGCAAAGTGATGAGACATTGAAGAAAATGGGTGGGAAGGAAATGAATGGCATGCTCTTCAATTTTTTCTTCTTAAGAAAAAGGTTGTGTAAGTTTTTGGATCAAGAGATAAGAAAGCACTTAAGATTTTCAAGTGAGAAAACAAAGTGCATGAGGGTTTTGGAAATGCAAGAAAGATAAGTGGAGAATTTTGGCCAAACCTATGTAAAGAGAACAATTTGGAGCTTTGGATTTTTAATATGACCTCAGCATGAAAACGTTTGGATAGAAAATAGTTTATGAAGGATTTTATGTTTTGGAACTAACAAAAAATTATAATATTAAACCATGAAAAATGTGGGTAGCTAGCCCTATTGATAAAGTTAATTTATTTAAATTTCAAACTTAAATTATTTTTGAGAGATCTATTCAAAAAAGATAATGTATCATTTAGGATAATTTTATGGATAATTCAGTTAAATTGATTTTAAATTATTTCATATATTTAAAATTATTTATTGCATCAAATTAAGTAGAATTATCAATTAAAATTAGGTTGTATCGTGAAGAATATGATGAAATTATTATTAGAATAATTTAGAAGAGAAAGTGTTAATTAACAAGAATGATCTAAAAAAATAATTGGTATAGTTTGATAAATTATGGTTAAAAAATGGCAAATTTTCTTGTTGTGGATAATGTGATATAAATGCAACTAAACTGAGTCACCTTTAATGCTAATTGGATAATTAATGAGCTAATGCAAGTAATAAACATAATCATCCAAAATAATAAATAATTAATTTTAAGTGACTAGTGAGGCATTTTGATTTTCAAATATATGAAGTAAAATATGCAAAATGAGATGTGATGAGTTATATTTGTGAGGATCATTTATAATTTTAATAAAATTAATACACTAATTTGACCTCAACTATTCTTTTGACTTACGGAACTGATTGAATTTATTGAGATCGATTAATTGACCTATGTCTATTGCTTATCGTGAAATATTATACATTGAACTAATTAGTTTCATTCATACATAAGTTGATTATCATCAAAACCCAATATTTTATGGCTCATGGGGGTCAATAGAGCCAAGCATAAAATTATGGAGCCTACAAGGCTATAGTACAAAGTTAAGGTCAAGTTTCTTATGTGATCCTGGAAGAGCTTTAGGGTAGGAGAAGTTTTGATTAACTTTATAACCTATGATTAATTAGAAATATATTATATTGGGTTTAAGCTTTCAGTGATCACCACTGAGACCTCCTATAATATATTAAGTTCATTGACTCCCATTTAACCAATCTACCATCCAAGCAAATGAGTTTTGCGACAAAAAAGTAAGTTGCAATGCCACTCACACTATTTCTTCATAGTGATTAGAATGTTATAACTTAAGCTAATATAAAGCATAATGGTAATGAAAATATTAATTTTTAATCTAATGATCTTTATTCATCTATGGTTCTTCTATCTCTCTACTTAAACTAAGATCATGTGTAACACAGTCTAAGTACCCAATTAATTGGTCTAATCTAATAGTTTCACATAGACAAGCCCAATTTGGCAAACCTTGATATTTGGATAATAAGATATAGGTTTATATTAATTTTAAATGGATTTATTAATCCATAAGAATTTATTTTAAACTCAAAATCAAGTAAAACAGGTTGTATTATTCAAAAATCAAGCTTTTTTAAATTTATATGTTAAAATTTATCATTTATTAGTCAAGTTTTTTTAATATTTTATATGTTTTATTGTAATTGATTACCTCTTATATGGATCTTACTTAATTTCATGAAAATTTATAATTTAAACAATTTCATTTTCCCATTTTATATAGAATTTTTATTTTTCCTTAAAATTTCTTTTAATTTTTTTAAAAAATTGGAATGAACTGATTAGCATTAATGTCCATTATTCTAATTTTGTTAGAAATATTGATTGATTATTTGCATTTCACATAAACTATATTATTATTATTATTATTATTATTATTATTATTATTATAAGATAGATGTATATATATATATATATATATATATATATATATATATCATATTATTTATTATTTAGGGGAAGAGTGCCTTTAGGCTATTTGTAATTTAAATAATAACAATTTGTAGAATTGCATGAACCATTTATCATGCAAATGTTTGCTCAAGTAGAATATATAAATAAAATAAAATTATTTTATTATGCAGAAAACCATTCACATATTGAATTTTAGGGATGTGTTGAGCTCTCTATAATTATTCTTATTTCATAATGTTATTAGTATGACTAATTGGACCCTAAAAAAATAAACCTATTTATATTAGCTAAGTTTAATATTATTTGTACGTCAACATGTTCATTAGCTACTTTATTTAGCTTTGTATGTGTCTTTAGGAATAGTGTCATCCATCATTGGAGCTATTAGATTCACTAAATGTCAATCCTTTTGTCTTAAGTTGAATAACACTTAGTCTTTATTATAATGGGGCAAGCATACGCCATAAAACTATAATTGTCCTTCCTATAATACAATATACATCATTCAAAAGTAATACAAAGCTGGCTCTTACAAAATGACTTGAACTCTAGCAAGGTTACTAATTTTACATGGATTACTTTCCCACTTAGGAACACACTCAACATAGGATTACAAGTTAAGTTAACATATGGCAGTTTGTTAGGTTTTATAGTGGAAGCAAATATTTGGAGCAAAGGAAATAATATCTTAACCTTATCACAAACATGTGAAAATTTCCTCTTCTTTATTTTGATAAATTAAAAAAGTTTAAAATTTAACCAAGATTAAGACCAAACATTATATTGTAATAGGTGATAGATCTACCAATTATTAACAAAAGTTCAAAGTTCTTAATGTTTTCAATGCTTTTTGTGAGATAAAATTGTATTATTTTAGGCTTTGGCTCTAATATTAAGATTGACCTAGCTTTGGTAAAGAAAATTTGAGGCTTCGCTTACTATGGTCAAAGGCTAAAGATGTGATGGATACTCATGGGTGGCTGGAATAATTTGATTGGAGGAAAAGATTAAGAGGAAAGAACTAAATAATGAAAAAAAATGTATAGCTCCTATTAGGGGTCTTGATCCTTGATACACCGAAAATATATGTATTTTTAGACCCATATTTTATACTTATTTTTTTTATATTGCACTTTAATGGAAGTTATTTTGATGTTTTCTTGTAGGTTGTTGATTTTTAGGTCTTAAAGCAAAAAGAAAGCAAAAAGGATGAAATTTATAGTCAAAATTAAGTTTTTGAAGAAATGCTCAGCGCCGAGGGTGCAGAACAATTTCAAGCTGGAGATTTTTACTCAGCACCGACGGCGCCAGACCAACACTGACGGCGCCAAAGGCGGTGCATACCCCGTTTCTAGAAAGTTCGATGTATTTGGGAGACTTTTTGAAGAGTTTTTAAAGACACCTCTTGGAGAACTGACTATGGGCTCTATTTGGGGTCGAATTTCATCAGAAAATGGGCTCCTTTATGTTTTTCACTCCTCTACGTTCATTTATCGCTCAACATCATTCAATTCCACTACCATATTAGAGTCAATTAGTAATTTTGTTTTCATAATTTAGAGTTTTTGTGGTGAGATTTAGTGTGAAACTTTCCGTAAGAGTGTTGAAGGAGGAGAAAAGTGAGAGAATTCTTCTTCCCGCATTTCTAAGGAAAGACTACAAAGGATTGGCTTTGAGAAAGAATTTTATATAAGTTTGTTTGTTTATTTAGTGTTGTATGAACTTTATTTTATATATAAAATTTGTGTTTTATCGTATCTTTCTCATGAAATCTGAGTAGCTCTCTTTATCATTCCCTCTACTATGAGATATGGTGAAATGAAGAGATAAAATGAATGTGTCTTAATTAAAATATAAAATAAATTGTGATAATTTTTCAACTTCGAACTTAATTTACTTTTCAGTCAGGTAATTAATTTGTTAAAATATGTTGTGAAACATATGATCCGGAAAATGGAGTATGCGTTCTACAACAGAGTGAGGATCACATTTGATTTCATGAAGGAGAAATTTGTTCATGAAATTAAGTGCAAATAAATAGGGAAATATTATTTGTCGGGTGTAAAATTGGAGAATATTTAGGGTGACAAACTAAAATCCTCAATTTGGTCTTACTATTTAAAAACTAAAGCGAGAGTTAGCCTTCAGGTGAAGAGAAGTGGGAGCTCTGAAGTGGGAGTCGGTATCCTCCTAGCCTAGCCACATATTTAGGGGCTAAACCTAAGATTAACCAATGATTTCTTATGCACTGTATCAGGGTAGAGAATTAAAATTACTCTTATTTGGCACAATTCATATTAAAAGCATTTATCTCATCTCATTTCACCATAATTTCATTGTAGTGGGAATGATGTTTTTCACATAAGAAATCTTCATTACCTAAACATAGTTCTTAGATTAGTATTTAATATTTAAAAGTTGCATTTCCATTTTTGCTAATAGTTAAGTGATTTAGTTTGGTTAAAATCTCAACATTTAAAATTAGTGACAGTGATTTCGTTTGATTTTCTATAAATTTCCTATTAAAGTTTATCATTGCTAACTTACACTTTCCCCGTAGGATCGATATCTGGGGCTTAAATAGAAAGTCCATTATTACTTGATAACGATACGCATACTTGTGTAGAATCCCATTATTCATTGCTTATAATTTTTATATATATTTTACACAACTTACATTTCATATATGGATCAAGTTTTTGGCACTGTAGTGGTGTCAACCTCATAAATCCTTACATACAAAAAATTTGAGATCAACCCTGGGTTTCTTATGATGTAGAATTAAGTGTATAAAATTACTTTTAAATATAAAAGCAATATATTTATGTTTGATATAAAATATTTGGTGAAATTCCAAGTGACTTAAAGATAACAAAATAATATGAAAAAAAGATTAGGTGAAGGTGATCTAAGTTGGATAAAATTGACTTATCTTGAAATATTAAGTTATTTGAAAGGCTCAAGAGTGTATTAATGGAGGTTTAAAATTCAATAGAATATCATATAAATATGTAGAGAACATATATCAAAAGTTTTTTGAGGGTGATGGAGGAAGAACCAAAATTAGGTCAAGTGGATTAGTGGTTTGTCCCACAACTTAAAAAAAAAGGATTTTAAAACCATTTCAAAGACCTGTAGTTTGAGAAAATTTTGCAAAATAATTCAATATGTAGTTTGGTCCTCAACTTTAAGAAGGATTTTGAAACCATTTCGAAGACCCGTGCTTTAATTAAATGTTATAATATAATTCATTATAATAAACTATTTTATGAGAGATTTAGAGAGAGAATTGTAATTGAAGAAAGAATACTTAAATCTCCCACCAAAAGGAGCATAATGGAATACTAACCTCACAAGTTTAGAGATTTGACTTGGTTTTTTTTATCATCAAAACTCCTTTTCTTATTTGATGTGATAAAATTTAAGATATTAAATTACATTAAATAATTCAAAACTCATATTAAATTTAAAAGAAACATAAATTTATAAAAAATCAAATAAACAAGTTGAGTAGAACCACTCAAATTTTACTCAAAAAGTCACTCCCCATATGGAACAACCATCATAAACACTTTCTAGTCAAGCTTAAAGTAATATGATTATCATGTGTTTAATGTAAAAATTATAAATTAAATGTTAAAAGTTTAAAAATATTTACTAAATTTTTTAGTTTAAAGCATTAATTCTTATTAGATTTTTTTTTAGTTTTGCATCAAGAATATTTACTTTTACTTTCTTGGTGATGATATCTTAGTCGTTGACATATTACAAGCTTAAAAGTGATCTTTTAGTGGGGGCCTTTCAAATTAGCCCATTGTTTGAGCCAAACTAACTAACCCATAATTTTCATCATTTCACATCACTATAATCACCATTCATGAGCTACCTCACATTATTGACATTTTGCATCAATAAAACCCTCCTTCACTAAAATTTAACATTATTCTCTTATATTAATTATAAAATTTAGCTTAATTCAAGTTCTATAAACTAATTTTTGCATTACTCTCTAGTAATTCACAATCTATTATTTGATAGCAATAATGCATTCACTCATAAAAAGTCTTCTTGAAAATTCTTATCATGTCAAGCATTATTTTTTATATATAAAAAATTTATTCAATTTTAGGTCTTTTGTGATTGGAATGATGGGAGCCACATTTATAATCTTCTAAATCTTTTCATCCAGAGTCTAAAAAACCCATCATTAAAAATTTTAGGACTTCTTCATCTTATAATGAAAAATCTACCTCTTTTTTTTTCTATAGTTAATGTATCGCAAAAAAGTTTTGAGTCCATTGTATTCATATGATTCTTTTTGTAGCATTTCCTCTCCTTAATAAAAAAAATAGCTGATCTCATCAAATGTCACAATTGAACTATTAAATATATATTATTCGTGTGCCATACTAAAGACAACTCAACCAATTCTCATGTTTACATTCAAGCGATCACAAAAAATAATAATTCATAATCGATAAAACATCACAAAAATATCATTCATTTTATTATAGTCTTATAAACATCTTTTTTAATTATATATCATTTTTATCAGTACAATATTCTTGGTTTTGAATAATCAACTCATAAATTAGTATTTACTTATCTAATAAATCAATAAAAAAAATTAAACTCCAAAACCTCTTTATTATAATAATATTATTCTTAATATGATAGAAAAATAAGATAAAATTAATTTTTTTTAAAGCATACCTACTACCTACATCTAGCCTATTAGACCTTAACTGAACCAGCAACCGCCAATCACTTTGATGTTTGTTATCAACTTAGCTCTCTAGAATAAAGGCCCAAGATTTTAACTCTTAAATAATACAACAACAATAACAAGTTGTTATCCCATTGAATGGGGTTGACTACATGAATTTTTTTCTCCATTGAGTCCTATTAAGTGTCATATTTTCATTTAATTCTAATAAATTAATTTCATTTTTATACAATATGCCCAAGTATTTTTAGGTCTATCTCTGTCTTTTTTAACATAAGTCTAATCTAAAACATCTAGTCTCCTAACTGAATCATCAAGACGTTTAATGTGACCAAACAATCTAAGATGACTATCTCTAATTATGTCCACTACTAAAGCCGCACAAGACATATCACAAATATATTCATTTTGCATTTTGTCTCAAAGTGTCAAGCCACTCTTCCACGTAAGCATTCTCATTTGAGTAACACTTAAAACTTTATTTTATTCTTCTTTTTTAAAGGACAACATTTTGTGCGCCATAGAGCATTGCAGGTCTCACTACAATCTTATAAATACTTATTTTTAAGTCATATAAATATCATAAATAAACAAAATTATATATCTATATAGAAAAAACATACATTCACTTGGAATGTTTCTTTTGGCCAAGTGACCTATTTAACAACAAGAATTAACAAAAAATTTTTTGATGGTGAAAGTAAAGTGTTGGAGGGAGAGTTAGAGGGTAAAGGGATGGTCTCGCCATTATTTTATGAGAGATTAAATAGAAAAGGTAGATTATATGACCACTTATTGAAAATATAAAGGAAGATTAATAAACTTTCATTCTACTAGAGCAAATAAGATGATAATAAAGAACAAAAATTGTAGCAAGAGTGTAACATTTTCTTATTGATGGTAAATATGACTACAAGATAAATGGAATATACTCATGCTATAGGATGGTGCCTTATTCGTGGGTGCAAAATGTGATAATTTAAAGAGAGTATATTGAGAATGGAAAAGATTAACTGAATTTTCTAGCTAGATCGGCAGATTGACTTTCTTGGCGATATGAGTTTTTTTTTTCCCTTGGATTGAAGGGTGAGGAGCGATGTATCAAGTATTTAAATCGGTGTTTTATGGTCTTTAACTCAGTGGTAAGAGAGTTGTGATTTTTGAATGTTTGTTGGTCACAATGAAAAAATGTCACAATAAAATGGGTTGACATAAATATCCTGAGGGTGATGATAAGTTAAACCCTTGGAGAGTTGAGTGAGTTATGGATGGATGTAGAGGGAGAGACAGAGGCATTTGACAAATCCAAAGGGGCTGGTCAAGCCTACCTAAAATTCATGGATTTGGAAGCCACCACTCCTTCGATTACAAAATTCATAATATCATTCTAAATGATTATTTATCTTAGTGTCTTAATGATATTAGAATTATGCAACCAAAAGTTCATTAGATTGTTGTCTTGAAGGCTTAATTCAAGTATAAGCATATATAAGACTTTAAAATTTTTTAATCTTCTAAAAATGGCATGAAGTCATCAATTATGCTTCTAAGTGCCTGATTTTGGTCCAATTGAATTTAGATTAGTGCACTTTTGGTGTTTTTACATTCATCTTATTATAATATTATTAAGTTATTGAAATTTGAATTAGGATGCTTCCATATTTTATTTAAAAAATTATAATTCAAAAATGTTTGTAATGATGCATGCTTAATTAAACATATTTTTAAATGATATATTTATATTATATTTATCTCTAAATAAAGTTGATAATGTTTAGATAAATCTTCAACAAAAAAAAATTTAGATGTCCTACCCAAATTTTTCTTAGAGAAATTTATTTTTATTTTTATCATAATAACATAATTAGAGAAAAATGTTTATTTATTTATTTTGAAAGAATATGCACAAAAATTTGAATTATGTTATGAATGGTAGAGAGAATGTTTTGCTCACATTAAATGTTGAACATCTCTTTGACCCTTTTAGGAGAGTAAATGTTTTAACTTCCACTTATGTTAAGAAAAGTAGTGGTAGACCTAAAAAGACTTGGCCATGTGGTATAAAATTGATCTTAATTTATTAGAATTAAATGATAATAAGACACTCAGTAGGTTAAAATGGAGAAAAGGGATTCTTGTAGTTGACCCTACTTAGTGGGGCAAAGGCTTATTTTTCTGTTATTGTATGCACAAAAAATTTGTTTAAATAAAAACATCTCCACTTTTAGTAGTGTAATACTTATTCAAACTTTGGTTCAAATAATATAGACTTGAACAATGTTTGAATCATTCTCTAGCAGATGTACACTATGCTTAAGCTTTGTTTGGATAGCTTTGGGGCCATATTTTGACAAATTTCGATCCATTTTCTAATCCAAATTGAACAAGGTTTGAGTGTAAATTGATCAAACTTATTCACATAACATTTGAGCAAAATTCAAATATTGCATAAATATTGTTTTACTATATTTTGAACATGATTCAAACTAAAAGTATTTTTACACAATTTAAATAAGGGTTGTACTTAATTTTAATATAATCTACCCATTGTAGATACTATAGAAGGCATTTTACTAGCCTATCATAACATAATATAAATTTGATAGAATAATGTGAGTATAATCATGGCACATATAATATTATGGATTATAAAAGACATAACATGATACAATACAATTTAAAAAATATAGCACAACATACACAAAATAACAACATAATTCTAGAGTTATAGCGCAATACCATGAATAAAAGATATAAATTGAGAAGTAATGAGAATATATAAAAATTGGATTAATGAAATGATAAATATACATAAAAAGTATAACATAAATAATTAATGATTACAACTACAAAATCAATATACATTGGTAGATCCTTATGAGTCAACATTATTATGAAATGACACTAACATAATTTATATAAATTTGTATGCACTCAATTGTAACATTCATGGGATTTTTCTTTAAAATAATGTATATTGTATGTTGGATTAAATATACTCTATAAGCTTTGTTTAAAATAACACATGAAACACTTATCACAATATATGTGCAAGGATTTGTTAGAGTTGATGTGACTAAACAATTCAATAATTCATACTTTCAATGACATTGTGATTGAAATCATATTGTGCCTGCCCTATCCACTTTTATTTCTCTATCTTTAAAGTTGTTAACCACTCATGGTATCCAAGATTTAAATAAACATGGATCCATAGGATTGTGCCTCTTTTGTTTTAATGCAGCATTTGCATAAATGCCACACAATTTATTTGTATTTAAATATCTAACATTTAAATTTTCATATTTATATGTGTGCCATTCAATTTTTTAATATTATATAAAAAATGACAATATTATTAAATTTTAAAAGATAAAATACACTTATTAATGCTTAAATCTAGTATAAATGTGAATACCAAACTTTTTGAGCTAGACATGTAAGTACAAAATAATTGTGTGATATATATGTAAATTATCCTTTTTTTAATTAATTTATAAAGTCCTTACTCAAATGTTTGTTATCATTATTTTTTTGTAATCTATTTACTTTACCTTAATCTTATTTATAATAAATATAAATGTGTTGATATCTCATGCTTTCTCAACTTGTTTTCCTATACATTCAAAGAATAAGGGACTAGTCCTCATTTTCTTTTGCCAACTCTTTCTCATCCTTCGTATGCATGTCATCCCCAACCGAAACTAAGTGATTGGTTGAATTAGCAGTTGATACCTCATTACTTTCTTCCTTCTTTCCCAACTTCTTTTTATATGTAAATCGATCTTTGAATAATTTTGATATGAGCATCTACTTTTTTTTATCAAAGAAAAGCTCCTTCACCATCTTGGGTTTTTATTGCATTTATATTTTCACCCTACAATCTAATTATATTGTGGTAGTATTCAAGTATAAAAACAATATTGTACTTCCATTACCTATTTTCATCTCTCTTTCTTTGAAGATTTCAACTGTCATTAATACCAATATTTAAATAAATATAAGTGCTTCTTAATGCTCATGCAAATAAGATAAAAGGTGCATGAATCCTTAGACCTGTGCATATGATGAATCTATAATTTTCTAATTATGTATTTATAACTTATAGCCATCTTCTTTTAAAATCTATTATCTTTGCCTTACTTTTATGTATTAATATAATATAAGGGGTAATATTTCTTACCTTTTATATATATATTTTTTGTGCATATAATAATGATAATTTGTTCCTCTTTGTTCTTCTCTTATTGTTTTATCTTCTTCTCATTCCGCTTGTCATTCCCAACCATAACTAAGTAAATGATTGAATTAGTGGGAGGTCTCTCCTTGTTCTTCCACTTCCTACTCCTTATTATTGGCAGAGATTTGGAAAAGTTTTATTAGAGAATCTAGTTTCTATTTTAAATTTATTTAACTAGTATCTAACTTTATTTTACATGTCTTTACCTCCTATGAAATAAGAAAAAGCCCTTCAATTTGTTGTAGGAGGGGCATAGATCTGTTTACATCGAATAAAATTTTTAAAGTTTTTTATTTTGAAGGATGACTTATGTTTTCTCTTTGTAACCTTAATCAAGATAAGTGGATAAGAAGTATGCATGATTTAATTATTGAAGTCTACATCATCTTTTTTACAAAACTTTGTTGGATGAATAACTGTGTACAATGAATAAGTTATGAGTTAATTTATAGCAATGATCTGCATATCAATAAAAATAATGATTCATACTTATATATTTATCAAATAGCAAAAAATAAGAAATATTTGTTTGTCAGCACCTTTTTAATCATCAATTTTAATATCCGTTATGCTCTCTCATGAAAACTTTGTACATTTTCTGCTTGAGTCTTAGACAACTTTTTATGTCGAATACTATAAAGCTATGTGTTTGGGGAATTATACTTCAAAGTTGTGGCCATAAAGCTCACCATTTCCCTTATCAACCCTCTTTATGTCATTTATTATGACATTCTACCTATGTGTATATAAAAATACTTCTACATTTCTAACTAATCCAAGTATATATATATATATATATATATATATATATATATATATATATATATATATATATATNATCACAATATTTTAGACATCATCATTCTCAGTGCAATTAAGGACTGCTCCATCTAAGTTTAAATTATTGAAGTTATTATCTACATCCCGATACTTTTTTTGCTCATTAAAGTGAATTTCTCTTATGAGTATTCTCTAAACCTTGATCTTGTTAATAATATTAATTCAACTATAAAAAAAATAATGTTTGTCTTAGATTTGGACATAATAAAGTAGCTCTCATTCTTATCATCACCGACCATTCTCAATAATAACTAATGAATATGGGCCTTAGAGAGCTACAATGTAGGACACTTAAGATTTGACTAAAGAATAATCTATCAACATTAACAATGAGGTTATTATATCATTATCCTAAAATTACTTAATAGTTTTCTTCATTACACCTCTAACTTTATATGGCACTTGAGCAGCCCTTTTTATAGATGTGATTATGTTATATTTCATCAGACATAATGAAAGAAACTAGGTAAGTTAGTTATAAAAGAGATAGTAAGGCAAGAAGCAATTTTAAAGCATGTCTGAATAATAATCAAAAGTATTTTAATAATATTCAAACCATCCTTAAATCCTATTTGATTCTTATTTGATCCATGATAGAACCTTTTTAAGCCATATTTGTACCTCATTTGAATCTTTATCAAACTTTATTTAAATAATGTTTTAACAATGTTAAAATATTTCTGAACCATGTTTGTCTAAGCCTCTATGTTAATGTTATACTATCATTCAAATCTCATTCCAACCATAGTCACACAATGCTAAATCATGTTTAAAATATGTTAAAATCTTTCCCTTCCTTTGTTCAAACCTATTTTCAATCTTGTTCGGATTGGTTTCAAATCATGTTATAACCTTATTACACTTTAAATGAATCTTATTCAAACAATCTTCAAATCTTGTTTCGCCTTCTTTGAATATTGTTCAAACATTTTTAAAATTATCAACGATATTTAATCAAGTTTGAATAATATATGATCAAGAGTAGAAGATGGTGTAATTATATTCATAACAAATAATGTGACTCTAATGTCATAATGGCTTAGGGTTTAAAGTGCAAATTATATTTTAAAGCATAAATAACAAACATATTACCCTTATTAACCTTTAAAATTATTCCACGAAAAAAAAAAAATTGCTTGGAACTTTTTATAGGCTATTTACACAACTAATAATAGCTAGAGATTGTATAAACATTAAGAAGAGGAAGAGTTGTATCTTTTGTTGGGATTTTTTTCTTTAAGATTCCCAAATTAGTTAATGATGGGAATTAAATTTTGTTTCTTTAGAATTCCCCAAATTAATTAAAACTCTATTTTAGTTTCAATACCCTTTGGAATTCCAAATTAATTTCAATACCCTTTGGAATTCCCAAATTAATTTCAATACCCTTTGATATTCCCAAATTAATTTCAATACCCTTGGAATTTCCAAATTAATTTCAATACCCATTGAAATTCCCAAATTAATTTCAATAACCGTTGGAATTCTTTGGTGTTTTTAAGAGAAATAATTTTCA
>JXCR01051288.1:162032-184931 GCA_002079205.1 Phalaenopsis hybrid cultivar
GAGGTGGCATGTGGCCTCTTCAGTGGGCAATTTTCCATAAACTTCCTGGTATTTATATGTCGTGGCTTTTCCTTCAATGAAGCGTGTGTGATAATTTCTTGATTTATTTTGGTCATTATAAATAGAGTTCTGATGCATGTAGAGGGAACATTTGGCTGATGAATAAAAATAATTCTCTGGATCCACAAATCATTGTACTTGTGGATTTCATTTCCTTATGTGAGTTTAGAAAATTATTGAAGGGACTTCTCCAATGACTTAGTTTGTTTTTCATTTTTCTGTCTCTCTTTTCATAGGTATTTTTTATTATTCGTTGAAAATGAGATTGAGCTTTATCACATTTTCTTCATTCTTATTTTCTTTTATTTTCCGTGAGATTTCAATCATGTGCTTCTAGTCTTTGAAAATTGCTTTTAATTTTTTTTCGGTTGGATTGAAGGTAGTGGATAAATTGTAAAATTTGTAGCTTCTCGCAAAATTTGCATTTTTGTTGCATTTTTTTTTTCTATATTGTATATTAGTTTTGTATTATAAAATCTGGAGTTTTAAGATGTCTTACATTAATGTGTCTTTAATGAAAATGATGATTTTGAGTCTTAAATGGTTTTTCTTTTAGATTTGATTTTGTATTAATATATTTTCTTATGACTTTTTTTCTATTACTCATTGCAGGACTCTTCAATCAGGAAGGCAGGCTGTTGGGTTCTGCAAGCAGTCCGATTCAGATTTGGATGGAAAGGGACTGCATTGAGGTAGCAAAACCTTACCATTCTTAAATTCCTTCTGTTGAAGCTGCTAATTCTGAGATGCATTCTAACTGATGTTTTTTTTTTTTTGTGTTTATCTAACCAGCAATCATCTACAGATATTTGGCATGCTGTATGTGCGGCTGTTAAAATAGCATGCTCCTCGGCAGAAGTTACAGCTGAGGAAGTTGTTGGTTTAGGATTTGCAGCAACTTGCTCTCTTGGTTGTCACCTTAACGCTCAATCTATCCACATATTTATACTTGGAGAAAAGTGCCAAAATAGTCCCCTGACTATTTACATGAACTCATTTTAATAGTGTTTATTATTGTTTATACTTTACTTAATAAAAGAGATGAGCGTATTATCACTTATAAGAATAGATCTAATAAAACACAAATTGGTTATTTTTTTATGAAAAAAAAATCGTCGAGAATGTAAAAATTGTAAGATTATTCCAAGTGAAAATTTAAGTACTCAATATTGATTATTATTTCTAAATTTAAGATGAGGAGTTGGAAGAAGAAAATATAATGAAACATTGTTATAAAATTATATAGAGAATTTAAAAGACACAAATAAAATTATTTTTATCAGTAAACTTCAAAATTGTAAGATTTGGTGTATTCATAAAAAAACTAATTCTATGCAGTATAAAGTAACAGATACTATTAAACAAATGACAAAAGATAGTACTTGGAGAATCAAAAGTAAATTTTTTTTATAATTAAGAATAGTTGATTGTGAAACAATTGTATGCAAGAAAAGATAGAATATAAGAAGTTTTGTTATAAAAATTGGTTTAAATGTAAAAGTTTAAAAAACAAGAAAAAATATAAGATGACTCGTAGGGAGTTCATTGGAACAATTTGTTATATTAAGAATTCTTTTTTAGTGATCTTTATAATATAGGAAGTTTTGTTATAAAAATTGGTTTAAATGTAAAAGCTTAGGAAACAAGATAAAATATAAGGTGACTCCTAGGGAGTTCATTAGAACAATTTTTTATGTTATGAATTCTATTTTTAGTGGTCTTTATAATAATTTGGATACTTAAGAGGGTGAAAGATAAATGTATAAAGAAACAAACAAAGATAAAAGTAAATTAAAGATTTAATTCAAGTAAAGTTTATTAAAGTGAAAATAAAAGTGTTTTTCTTAGAAGAAGATATTTAACATAGGTGTGTGAGATATTTTGATAAAATTTTAAATGAAGTTTTTGAAAATACTGTGGACCTTAGTGATCTTAATATCATTAATAATAGTAAAACTTTTTATTTTTACGGTCGCATTAGTGAAAAGAAAGTTGAGGATTGATCAAGTATTTTTCCATTTTAGTTGGATTACACCAAGGATCGACTTTAAGCCCATCTCTTATTTCTTTGGTTATGAATGCTTTCACTGGAAATTTACAGGAGAATGTGCCTTGGTTCATGCTTTTTGCTGATGATAACCTTCTTGTGGATAAGACTATCGAAAGAATTCAAGAAAATCTTGAAGTATGGAGGTCAACTTTAAAATCTAAAGGCTTTTGTTTGAGTAGATCTAAAACTGAATACATGGAATGTAATTTTACTAGTAGTAGATCTAGTGACAGAGTTGTAATAATGGGCAATCAAATCATTAAAAGGAGTGAACTTTTTAGATATCTCGGGTCTATTGTTCAAAGTGAGGCTGATATAGATGGGGATGTTATTAGCATAATTCAAGTTGGTTGGTTGAAGTGGAGGAATGCATCAGGCCACTTGTGTGATAGAAAAGTACTATGTAGTCTTAAAAGAAAAATTTTGTAAGATGGTGGTGAGACCTGCAATGTTATATGACACAAAATTTTGGTCTATAAAAGAGAAGATAAAATTAAGTTAAGTGTTGCTGAGATGAGAATGCTTAGGTGGATGAGTGACTTGACACTTAGAGACAAAATGCAAAGCGAATGTATCCGTGAAAGGGTTGGTGTAGCTCCAGTGGTGGATATGATCAAAAAGAGTCGTCTTACATGGTTTGGTCACATTAAAGTCCGACAATCTGATGATCTGATTAGGAGAGTAGATGTTTTTGATTCAACTTATGTTGAGAAATATAGAGGTAAACTTAAAAAGGCTTGGGCATGTTATATAAAGATAATCTTAATT
Source organism: Phalaenopsis hybrid cultivar (assembly GCA_002079205.1). Taxonomy (NCBI): domain Eukaryota; kingdom Viridiplantae; phylum Streptophyta; class Magnoliopsida; order Asparagales; family Orchidaceae; genus Phalaenopsis; species Phalaenopsis hybrid cultivar. The sequence continues at coordinate 164,911 of JXCR01051288.1, forward strand.
TATAGAATTAAATGAAAATACGACACTCAATAGGAGACAATGGAGAAAAAGGATTCATGTAGCCTACCCCACTTAGTGGGATAAATGCTTATTGTTGTCGTTGTAGCCTATATATATGTCAAATTAGTCTCTAGACTCTTTTAATATGGGCTAAAATAGTCCTTAAAGATGACTATTTTAGCTCCCATTAATAGAGTTTGGAGAATAAATTGGCATTTTTATAGACTTTGGGACTAAAATGCCCCCCCTACAAAGAGAACGGACCATTTTGACACTTTTCTCTTCATACTTGGTTTTCCATGATTTGCACTGTGCTATGTAATTCATGTCACTGTGTTAATGGTGGCATAGTATGCAGTTGCTGTTGATGCGGATGGATCTCCAGTTTCAGTTTCTTTGAGTGGGGATGAACGAAGAAATATCATAGTATGGATGGATCATAGGGCTGTAAAACAAGCTGAAAGAATCAATTCACAAAGATCCCCTGTTTTACAGTATTGCGGAGGGTCCGTCTCTCCTGAAATGCAACCCCCCAAGGTGAAATATAATTTGAAACTCACCAGAAAATTGAAGTCCTTTTCAAATTTAATGAGCAGTAAAAATATATTGCACAAACCCAATTCAATGTTTTAAAATTTAAATGCCCCATTCTTTGTCAGATAAGTATTTCTTCATCTTTTGCCATATATTTCATTGTTTTAAGTGATGTAACAAAGTTACATTTGCTTGTAGAGGAGTGAATTCTATTATACCGTGTTGATGCTTTTGTGTAGACATAAGAAGAGAACAGAGAAGTAAATTAGCAGACTATTCCTAATTATGATGATATAATACACCAATGAAATTATGTTTTTGATTTAGTACTGTCCTATTATAACACTTTCACATTTATTGTTTTTATGATAATACTCCTTTTCAAGCTAGAGCATGTATATAAATAATTTCTAAGTTATTACAAAGATGGAAGCAATTAAGAGGTCATAAAGTTTAGGCAAACATATCGACTAATTGTTCTTTTACTAGAGACGAGCATAGCGATGATCTATATTGGCAAGGCTTCACCTCAGGTGAAACGACAATCTAGTTCAATTTGTTTGTTTCTTTTTGGCAAGATAGGGTTGCTTGCATTGTCGATAGTCACAGTTAAGAATCATAGATTGAGTAATAAGATTCCAAATTATTCAACAAGAAATTTAATCCACATCCTTTCACAAGTGGAATGAGTCATGATCCCATATTCAACTTATGTAGTACATTTAGCTATTTCTTTTTAACTTTTACGATGCAAGATTTTCACCCGTAAGATATGAAGTACTGAAATGTATTTTCAATGCTCAATAGATTTGTAACATAGTTTGTATTGAAAAAACTTAAATCCTTAAATGATTATTTTTCTGGTTAGTTGGACTCTTTATAGAGATTTTTTAATACATATTGAATTCTTCTAATGTCATCTTCATCTTCTTTAAATTCTGCTCTGCATATGCTAACAAACCATTCAAACATTAGTGGGTATATCTGTTTTAGTGATATTCAAATAGGTAAGTTTTGAGAAGCATTTTTAAAGCTTTCATCATCTTCAAGTCATGGATTAAGAAGTTGCTCGAATTGCATTCCTCACCATGTGCCACCCAAAAATGTACCTGATGCTTCTGTCTTAATTGTTTAAGTGATGTTTGTATCTTTTTTAATTGAGACATACGCCTTGAGATTTTATTCCTTTAGGGTTTTGAATATAATGCCTTAAAATTATGGTATAATAAGATTTTTTTTTGTTATATGACATCTTAATATAACTAATAAATCTTATAATAAGTTTTGGTTGCAATTTTTTAGGTTGGGATTTTGATGAGAGAGAGAGAGAGAGAGAGAGAGAGAGTTGCCTATGGTTGTGATCATGGACTTGTGAGTGAGGAGCATTGCGAACGGGAAGGGCTATGCGGTAGGAGCACTATGAGTGAGGAAGGGTGAGTCTAATAGCAGTCGAGTGATTGCGTGTTTTTTCGAGCTGAACGGTTAAAGTCATTTTTTCACAAAATTTTTTTTGATGTATTTTAATTATTTTTCTTTAATATATTTTATTTGCATTTTTAGTTTGTTTTTTTAATTTTGTTTTAATTATTTTATTTATTTATTTTTTAACTAATAGTGAATTGAGTTAATCTGTTGAGGGCTTATGATACATCTATGTATTATTTTTAATTTGAGTTTTTTTTTTTGCTTAGAGGCTTATGCTTCAATTGGCCTAACTTCTCACCTCACTACATTAAGAAAAAATGCCTTAGTTTTTATTTAACCTTTTTAAAAGTTGCTTTGGATTGTAGCGTCTCCATGGGAATGTTAGTTGTTTGCAACCAAAAAGGTTTGTATCACATTTGCTTTAATGGGAATTAGTTTCATTGTTATATAGAAAATTGATGTTAAATTATCTTTGATATTTCAAATCTTTAGTGGTAAATGTTTTTAGATAGTATTTCATTCAATTAATGTATGGATTATCACTTTCAATTGGTATAATATTATCAATGCATACAGGAAGAGTCAATTTGCTTTTTAAAAGTGTCAAATAAAGATAAAGTGACCAACAATACTACGTAGTTCATATTAGCAAGAATTTGTGGCGTTTTATGAACATGATAAGGATTTTGTTCTCAATTTATATATTACTTTTTGATGTTTGCATATATTTTTTTTCTCCTATGCAATATATCCAAAAAGTTGTTCCATATAAATAACTTCAATGAGATGCTATAGTGAAAGACATTACTGATGTCCTTGAGATTAAACATTGATTAATGTTAGTAGAGGAAAAAATACTAAAATAAATCACTCGTGTTGTTTGGGAAATATTTTTGAACTTGTAACAGCTGTATAAAATATAATATAATAAATATATAAAATAAAATAAATAAACAAATGATTCAATTAGAATGGTTTGAAAGATGCGGCTGTGTTGATGGTTTTGTTATAAGGAGACGATTTTCTCTCTTGAAGCAACGATTGAACTAGGATTGCGAGCTAGAGACAAAAGCAAAACAATAGGAGGAGAATAAGAATAATAAGGGAAAGAAAAAAGGACAACACACTAATTAGGTTTTGCTGTGTTCAGGCGCGCTATTTGTCGTAGGCTTGATCATTTTTTGTGCGAAGGAGAAGAATTGAGCCCAAGGATATGGGGCTTTGTGTAGGAGGAAGCTAAAGTGGAGGATACATATGACATCGGGAAGGGCGGCTTTGCATGTGGTGCGGTGTCTCAATGAGAAAGAGAGGCCGAAGTCAAAGTTGAAGCCAAAGGAATGAGGTGGCTCCTGCAGAGAAGAAGTTGCGTGCGTGTGAAGCGAGGATACTGACGTCCTAGCGTTTCAGGAGCCTCTACGCTCGAAGGAAGAGAAGAGGGATCTTACGTACCCTAAACGAAGATTGTCGGGGTTTGAGCTGGTTCAGTGCAATGGAAAAAGAAAAGGGAACAAGTCGTGCAGAAGGGGCGCTTGTTTTCGTGCGTGCAAGAAGGTGTGGTTGCGTGCGGATGTTGATGCTTGGACGAGAGGAGCCGAGCTTAAGGTGAGTCAAAGTTATGTTTTTAGTTATAAAAGATATTTTTGTTGACCTCATTTTTGGTCACGTGGGACTTGTACGAACATTTTCCTCTGGTCTGGTGCAGTCAGATTGGCCAAAAAAATGAAAATTGCCCCTCTTTGGCCTGACATGGTCTTGCTAGGCCTTGAAGCGACCACGCCCGAAATTACCTCGGCGTGGGCCTAGCTTGGGCGTGACCACACTTGCATGCTCACACCAGGCTTGGGCGTGACCACGCTCAGTTGACATGCCGTTTTGCCGGCTGTGATCCGTGGCTCATTATTCGTTTGATTGATCTTCGCCATCGATGCACCACTCAATCGGACGGTTCCGGGGGGATCCACCACTGCCTTCTCAGCCTATAAATAGGCGACCTCCGACACTCCTCAAAAAGCACACACAAAGCATTCGAACTCTCTGGGTAGCCCTGAGCAGAGGAAGAAGTCTCCGACAAACCTTCTCTCTTTCAGTCTGCCTCCTCTTTGGTAAGCTTCTTCCCTTTTCTTTTTAATTTAATAACTTATTTTCTTAAGTCTAGTTAGGCTAATGTAACATGCATACTTAAATTGAAGCTTTTAATCAACAATTAAAGTCAGATAAGTAATTAAGAGATTAATTAAACATAGTAAATAATATGCTTAAGATTGTATTTTTGCGATATTGTAGGCAGCTAGTTGTTGGAGACAATGATTAAACGTGTTTGAAACAAGTCAGACTTCTTTGTTGGTACTTTTACTTCTAAATTATGGTAATAATGTTGTATTTCTTCTACACAACTTGCACTAAAATGTCTTTAGCCAAGATATCTTGTTACTGTAACTAGAATATGATTATTCTGGCGTATTTTTCAATTTGATCATTTCGAAATGAATGTGAATGATTTGCATAATTATGGTTATTTACTACGCAAGTATGTTATTTAGAATGAAAATGAAATGATTTATAGTATGCTTGCATGCACATAAATGACTATGATGAAACACTAATGACGGAACACTAATGTACTTGTGCACAAAAATAAAAAAAGATATTAATATTAATGTGTCTTAATTGACACAAATTTTAGACGGTGTCTTTTGTGATGGTTGTATAAATATGAAATTATATTGATTTGTTATTGATATAGAAACTTTTTAATAGCATGTAAAATGTTTATTTTGTTTTATAAAGAAGTTTAATTGACATGCATATTGTTCTTTTTTTTATTACTGTAGTTTAGAAGTATGAGTATTCATTTGCTCGTTTAACAACCAATTATTTAATTGACTTTTTTGGTTTAATTAAATTATTAAAAGATGAGCGATAGATGAGAAAATATTTATAGAATATGCGAACAACCATTAACGAGATAATTCTAAATTATACCGTTTTAATTTAATTTTTAGTGACACTTTCATCTGTTAATTTGTGAGGCAATATAAAAAATTTAATTCAGCCGTCCGATCATTCGTTCCCGCCTTGATTAAATACCCAAATGTTGAAGTGAAGGAAGTCGAAAGGTGAACAACTGTTCAAAGATAGAACTTAGGGGAAAAATCATGGTGATGTTTATCGACTACTTAAGAGCCACATTCAAATGCTGAAATGAAAATGTTACTGATGTGAAGCTCTGGTGATTTAGCCGACAATGTCACTGATAAAGGAAAATTAATGATAAGTCAGCAAAAAGTAAATTTGAGATAAGAAATATCACCAATTTCAACACCTTCCTCAATTGTCTTCTTTATCAATTAGTTGTCTTGGCGAGACAATGCGATACAAAAAATTACTAGGAATGTATGGGACATAAAACATTGTTTAATGTTAAGGAAGAGCTATAATGGATGAGTCCTATGTCAAAGATTGAATAGGTGGAGCTATTGCGACAAGAATGATAGTGCTCATGTTGAGGGATGAACATAATTATCTGTTATCTTTCATATGAGAAGAAATATAATGATCTAAAATCCAACACTTGTAGAGATAGCTGTAGAAATTCTAAGAAAGAAAGAGATCACATGAGATGTTGAGATAGATGTCTAAAATTGTTGAAGCATGATCAGAATTTGCCTAATAGAGTAATTGATGTAATGGATGTGTACCATAGGAGTGAGCAGGGCTGGACTAACTGCAAAAGTTTGCTGACCTATGGAAGAATAAATGAATTTCTTTAATCAATGTTAGAAGGATAATTGGTGCAAATGCAATGGTGATATGCTGTAACAGCATTACCACCGTGAACACATCTGTCAATAGCATCCACCATTCCATTGACCACTCCTAGAAAGGTGATCATGGTGGATACATTAGCAGTTGAAGGTTGGAGGGTAGAGAGTTATGTTGTGTGATGAAGGTTGGAGGGTAGAGAGTTGGTAAGGATAGTAAAGTTTGCCATTAATTGTAATTGGACATATGGAAGGGAGGTATGCATGTGGAAGGGAGGTATGTATGTTAGAGCTAAATTTGGAAATGAAGGATTCTTCATTCTATTTGTCAAGTAGTGGGATTAAAAGTGAACGGATAATACTGATATAATTTTACCTTTTTGCCTCACAATATGTTTATAATACTCTTATTTTTGCTTGTCATTTTGTTAAATAGAAAAAAAAATTCTCATAATGGAGTGTAGATGTGAGAGTTTATTCTTTCTTGGAAGTAAGTAGACTGAAGAAAGTCATGTATTTTATTTCAGTAATTTCTTGAAATAGGATGGTTGGCGCAATAAAATATGTAATCCAATTAAATAACCATGTATGGTCATCGTGTTCTAGTGCTTATCACTTGGAAATCTTGATGGTGTTAAGTGTTTTCTAAAGACGAGGCATCAACATAGTGAAATTTGTTAGAAGAACTAATACAGAAGCAAAAGACTCTCAACCATAGGTCAACCATAGGTCAACCATAGGTCAACCATAGGAGAAACTTGGTATAATTCACATTTATGTTGGTACCTTTGGAGGAGGATGTTGATTGATTAATATATGAATGAAAAGCCATGACACCATTATGAGAGAGTGATGCTAATTTGAGGGGTCACTTTGAAATATAGACAAAATATGATGATTGGGGTGTTTATAAATGACCTGAACTGAAAACACAACTTATAACTGACTCAAAAAATCTAGATTTGAATCGACCAAATTACTATTTAGGTTGAACTTTGGTAAAATATGTTAATTTTATTATTTTTTCGGTTTAGTTCGGGTTGACCTAGACAACAAAAAATCAACGTAATATTACCCGATTAATATTCGTGTTCCAGTTAGGAAGGTTCATATAGGGATAGTTTGATTAAATGGGTCATATTTATGTTATTTGAATTTTATTGTTCTAAAAGATTGCATGATATAGACAAAATGTTGGACGGTCGTGTTCGGGTTAGGCATGTTATAACAAATGTGTTGGGTGTGGGTCAAGCATATTTGAGTTGAGTCAACATCGGGTCGGAGCTGAACCCGATTCATCATTTTGAATGGGCATCTCTGGATGGTCATACCTTAGGGTTGTGAGCAAGTGATCGACAATGAGCTAGAGTTAATTCATTGTTGCGAGGAATAGAGTAATGACAATAGTGCTATGAACTAACAAAAAAATGACGGGCAAATGATGAACACATGAACAAGAAGGCATAGTAATTAGCTTGCATGGATTATGGGGTTGATTGTCTTGTGAGGGAGCATGTAGAGAAGTAGGTTGAATAAGAGGAAGAACGAACGTCCTTGCGAGGATATGAGCAAGATTATTTTGGGATGGGAGTTGTAGCAAGAAGGGAGAGTAGGCATGGAGTGTTTGGTGTATCAGAATGATCAAATCTTCTCTAATATCATGCTACCATGTTATATGGATAAATCTTTTGTTTTTTATCGACTGAATAGTGGTGCTTATGTATATATGCTAAAGTATTCAAGCATAAAAAAAATAAGTAGGAAAATATCCACATTTATGATGATATAGTACAATAATAAAAAAAAAATCTTCATTTATGATGATATAATACAATAATGAAAACATATCTTTCTAATCTAGGCTTGTTGTAAAACTAGAAACATTATCCTACATTTATATGCAACAAACAAGTTGCTTATCATTGGAAATTATATGCTCATTATCTATTTATCTATGTAAATGTTTAAATAGAATTCACTTTTTCAAGTTATTTTCTAACAGCCACTGGGTGTTTACCAAAGTGGTATAGCCCTTGTTTTTTAGGTTATATGTTTTGGGTTTGTAATTTGGCATCTATGATATAAATGATTTCTCTTGTTACTTATGTGAGCTTAAATCTACTAAATGATTTTGACCCCTTTTCATTAATAATAATGTCTAGACTAAGTTTGTATCATCTTAAAAAAGTAATTTTTTCAAATAAATATGGAATTTTCTTCTATTGGGTTTTCTATAATATCTACTTAAAAAATTAGAACTATGCATTAAAATGGCTTATCGAAACTACTATAAAAATATTGCAAAGCAAGCTGTGTGGTTTGTAGTCTTGCACTTTACAAACATGAATATATAGCACTTTTGCCATCTTTTGTCTCTAAAATTTGTTGACATCTTTCTAGGGTTCCTTAAAGGTGTGATAGAACACGAAGGGGTGTGAGGGACGTTGTAGGATTGATATTGTGAGTGGGGTGTTGGATGACAACTGTTAATCGACAATAACAGTGACAAGATAGCAAGCCGGGAGTGGAAATAAGGGTGGTTTGTGCTGTAAATATGGGCGGAGGGCGAAGAGGCGTTGATGGGGAAAGGCCCGCATACCGCGCTATCTCCCCGCCCTTCTTCTTTCCTACAGGGGTGGAATTGGCATTGCTATTAGAGATGAAAAAGGTGATATTATTTTTGCGACTGGTATGCCTATTGAATACTTGGATAGTGGCTCAAGGCAATATTATCTATTCGTCACTTTGTTGAGCCTTGGATGTATGAGGTTTGTGGAATTATCAAGCAACAACCGAAATATTCTTACTTCACTTCAACAAGCTAAGGACACCAACTCTTGGGCCTCACATTTTGAAGAGATAATCTTTCTTTACTAACTTCATTCAAACTGTTTTTTTTTTCAGCATTTTGATAAAAAAAAAAATTAGTTGCTCATACTTGTGCTCGAAGGGCTTTACATGCTAGCTTTTTTTTAAGGAATGTCGATAGTACACATTTCATTTTTCCTTCTATTGCCTCTGACTAGGCCCATGTTTCGACAGGCTGGGCCCTCCTTTTGTAATCTTTTTTGTAACCTTTTGATATAGTTATGCAAAATGCACATTTCAAGGGTATGTAATATTTGTGTAAAAAATAAAAAAAAAATGAAATCGGCAGTATGCGATGATTTTCTCTACGTTTAGACTTAAGAGACAAATGTACCATTTATTAACCATCATACGAAGTAACGAAACAAATGAGAGAGGCAAGTGTTAGAGTGCTCGTGTGCTGAAGAAAATTTTAGGGTTTTGTGAGAAGAGGAAGGGGAAGGAAGAAGAAGAAGAGAAAGGAAGGGTCACATGTTCTACATTAGCTGAGGCGGGCAGAGAGATCGAGCACTTAATTGAGGCTTGAAGTGTCGTCATTGCGTGTTGTTGCTTTTGAGAGAAGACAACGCCGCCGTTTGCTCGGGTTCGCCTGCGGTTGTTGAAGTCGGCGTTGCGTTGTGTCGATGTGCGTGAAGGAGAACCGATCAACATTGAAGAAGGAAAGTAAGCCACACATCCAACAAGAAGGAGAGGCTTTACTTGCAGGAAGGCTCTCGTGCAAGAAGAAAGGCTTTGTGTGAACAGTGAATGAACCAAACCAAACTGTGGACAATTATATGAGTTAGGGTTTAAGTTTTTAAATTATATAAATTTAATTATTTAAATATGTCTGATATTAACATTTAAAGCTTTATGAATAAAAAATATATATTATAGGTGGAAGATTTTGTGGGAAGGACTATGAACAAATTTGGTAAGGTAAGAATTTGGGTGTTTTACTTATAAATTTTTTTTTTTTAATTAATTACGATGTGATTATGTAGATATTAATATGCAACAATAACAACAACAACAACAACAACAAACCTTTATCCCACTAAGTAGGTTCGACTACATGAATCTTTTTTCCATTATTTACCATTGAGTGTCATATTTTCATTTAATTCTAATAAATTAAAATTATTTTTTATACAACTTGTCCAAGTCCTTTTAGGTCTACCCCTGCTCTTCTTAACATAAGTCGAATTGAAAACATCACTCTCCTAACCAGATCAACAGATGATCGATGTTTAATGTGACCAAACCATCTAAGATGATATTAATATAATTAATTTAAACTAGTGATTAAAAATGCAATGAGTAATAATTAAAGAATAAGAAAAGGGATATCAAGGGAAAGAGAAAGGTTTAAGATTTCAGGTGAGTGATTATTTTCTTATTGGTTTTAAATTAGTGATTTATTTAAAAATATATTTTAAGGATAAAGAATTATAATAACATTGATAAAAAGATAAAACTGCAATAGTGTTTTAAAAGCAAATATTTTAATTATGATTTGAATTTTGAATGTTTAAAAGTTTTCTCATAAATGAGAGTAAAATAGTTAAAATATGAAAGCAATTTTAAATAATTTTAAATTGATATGAAATGATAAGTAAGTGTTTAATTTAATCAGGATTTACTTTCTTTTAATACTAGTTGGGGTCACTATTGTTCCCGTGCATAAAAAAGAAATGAAAATGGTAAATGTTTATCTTCGGGTGTAAATTTTTGAGAGTAGAAATTGAGAGATAGTGACAAGGTTAGTTGTAAGAGAAGTTTGGAAGTAGAATCAACCACTTAATGCAGTGTGAGGGGTTTGTGGAAACATTTAGAGACTAGTTTGTACTACTGTCAGTCAGGAGACATATGCATGACAAGTTTATCAGACTGGTATAGAGTGATCATTTAATAATGAAATAAAAGCAAAGTTCTCTATGCTTTCAAGGTATGCACCCCAGTTGGTTCCAAATTCGGAGAATCACCCTAAGTATTTGTTTGGACTGAAGGATATGATTAGGCAACAACTGATTCCTTTTGGAATTGAAGATTATTCAGTTTTAGTGGAGAGGGCCATGACATTTGAGTTGGATATACAAACTACTCATAAGGGGAATGCAGATGGATTAACGTTCCTCAAGGGCTCTTAGGATAGATCATTTTATTCAGCAAATACAAGTGCTAAGAAGGCCATATCCGACAGTGTTGACAACTAGACTAAAGCCACGAATTGTAATAGGTGTGGAAGCTCTCAAAAGATTGAGTGTCTTACTGGATCCAACATGCATTTTTGTTGATACTTATCATGACACATGAAGAGAAAATTTTCCAATATGTGATAAAGGGCTCTATCATATTCTAGGGGTAGTGCTGCACCACCTTAGAGAAGCTTTGATAGGTCGAGGGCAGCTTAGTCTACTGGATCAGTGCAAAATCCAAGTTTGTTCAACTTAGGATTTACACAATTGCATAACAGGAAGCTAAGGACTCACATGAAGTTATCACATGTATGATATACATTTAAGAAATTTTGATTAAGTGTGAGTGAAACCCTAAAGTTATCACATGTATGATATACATTTAAGAAATTTTGATTAAGTGTGAGTGAAACCCTAGTAGAGCTAAGGACTCACCTGTATGATATACATTTACGAAAGATTCAACGTAAGGAATCGTCATCGGGTGAAACACTAGCAGAGCTGCCCGCCATCGTGATTATATATATATATGTGTGTGTGTGTGAGTGTATGTCCCTAATAACAAGAACATAATTAGAAAATCGATAGTTAGGCAAGAACCAAAAATAAAGGAAACAAAGGAAGGAAACTTGCAGGAAATAAATAAATAAAATAAAAAGGGCAAAGAATGTCTTGGTATGGACAAGACTCGCACGATGACAGGAGCCATATACCGTAGAATGGTGTTATTGCAAGAAAGGCCCACGTCCTGCTTCATGCGTCACATGCACGTCTTACCACTTTTGCACTGCAAGTCCATAATATTGCTTGGGATGTAGGAATATTTCTACAACAATTTAAATTCATATTTATAAAATGTATTATGAANTTCCTACCACTTTTGCACTTCAAGACCATAATATTGCTTGGGATGTAGGAATATTTCTACAACAATTTGAATTAATATTTATAAAATGTATTATGAATCTAACTCGCCATAAAACATTGCTTGTTAAGAAGTTAGTTGCTCTTAACTTTATGCCATGGAAGCATTAAACTAGGAGACATTAAGATGGATTACAAAGTCAAAGTAGAAGCGATCAAGCACAACAGAAAAGTGAACAACTAAATTTAGATGTTTCAGTTTAAGCTTACGCCTATAAAAGAAGACAGAGGAATTAATTCACTAAATGGAATCCGCAATCACATTATTTTATAGAAGGACACTCATGTAGTCTTCCAAGACCTGAGAACGCATTCGCTTAACAAACATAAAGGGTAAGCTTCAATTCTCTTAAGAAAAGTAAGAGAAAAAAGCTTGCGCTAGATGTAAAAAATGATGATTAAATAAATAATGAAAAATTAATTACTCCCTTTATAAGTTTCTTGAGATGATACGTTAGTATGATGCATTGAAATCCTAGAAACAGTCTTGTAATATTACTCTCGTCAATCGTTCATCTCTCTTCTTTCTGTTGTCAATTTCTAAACTTGAGATGTCTTTCCTTTCTATGCCAATTGATGATGCGCTCGCCAATTTTTATAGCCACTAACCTGATGCAAAGATGCCCAAATTATGTAAAATTACCCAAGTTTCAATTTTTCAGAAANAAGTTTATGTACAACTTCATGCAAATGGACTTACCTTGGGCATGCACATAAGCAGTCCGTCGATGAGAAAGATTCTCGTAACATGGAAGCGTGTGGATGGGATGATGATTTTTGGGAGGAAATCGGTTTGGGAGATGTTGTCGAAGGGAATCATGCAAAAATTGGTATCTCACAAACTTCTTTTCATTGAAGGATACTATATGAAATGAAATCATTTATGAGTCGTCTTGTACTTTTAAGTTGTTGCTAACCACTGAAGGTGACTATATGAAATGAAATATTAACAGTCATGAGACAAGCTAGCCCTACTCACCAAGTACATACTTTTGTTGATGACATGCCTTTCATGAATTCAAGTACAAAAATTATAATATGTTTTTTGTCATCTTGTTGTTGCGTCATCCATATAGTAAGGAATAAGTTGATAGACAGATCCTTGTGTAGGGAGAAAAAGAAGTCCGGTTGAAGATATTCAAAACATCATTCTTATTTCTTATTGAAAATATGATGTCATTATGTTTTTCTCCTTGATTCAATTTCTCTTGCTGAAGGAAGGGGGTTTGTTCAGACTAGGTGCGATGGGCATGGGGTAATAGTATGCCGGCAAAACTCTTTGACAAATGAATGAGTTTAGTTGGAGGAATAGAGTGGAAGCAAAACGTGAATTGATGGTTTAAGTAAGGCTGGGTTAAGTTTGCACAAGAGCAAGGCGAGGGGTGCATGCGGCTTTGGTGGTGTGGGTTAATGTTGTTACTCGTGAGTGGAGCTTCAAAATACAACCACTAATGTGGGCAGAAACTGGGATATGACAATAGTTCAGCATGCCATATGGTCATCTCCCTTGACTTTTTTGGAGAAAAAAATATTTTCTTTTTAATTTAAAAGAGTTCTTCATCCCCCAAACATGACATTCAGGACATAACGTTTTGCTCATCCTTTGTGTTTCTATTGTTAAATACCTTATTGCCATGATTATAATTCTATATTTGTTTTAGGAAGAGGGAGAGATAAGGGTTCCATTCTCTTCAATGATAAAAGATGACCTTTTTTTCCTTATGAATGTATTTTNATCATGTAAGGTCATCGTGTTCTAATGCTTATCACTCGGAAATCTTGATGGTGTTAAGTGTTTTCTAAAGGTTGGGCATCAACATAGTGAAATTTGTTATAAGAACTAATACAGAAGCAAAAGACTCTCAACCATAGGTCAACCATAGGAGAAACTTGGTATAATTCGCATTTATGTTGGTACCTTTGGAGGAGGACGTTGATTGATTAATATATGAATGAAAAGCCATGACACCATTATGAGAGAGATGTGAATTTGAGGGGTCACTTTTAAATATAGACAGAATATGATGCATTGGGGTGTTTATAAATGACCTGAACTGAAAACACAACTTATAACTGACTCAAAAAATCTAGATTTGAATCGACCAAATTACTATTTAGGTTGAACTTTGGTAAAATATGTTAATTTTATTATTTTTTCGGGTTTAGTTTGGGTTGGCCTAGATAACAAAAAATCAACGTAATATTACCCGATTAATATTCGTGTTCCAGTTAGGAAGGTTCATATAGGGATAGTTTGATTAAATGGGTTATATTTAGGTTATTTAAATTTTATTGTTCTAAAAGATTGCATGATATGGACAAAATGTTAGATGGTCGTGTTCGGGTTAGGCATGTTATAACAAATGTGTTGGGTCCACGTCAAGCATATTTGAGTTGAGTCAACATCGGGTCGGAGCTAAACCCGATTCATCGTTTTGATTGGGCATCTCTAGATGGTCATACCTTAGGGTTGTGAGCAAGTGATCGAAAATGAGCTAGAGTTAATTCATTGTTGCGAGCAGTAGAGTAATGACAATAATGCTATGAACTAACAAAAAAATGACGGGCAAATGATGAACACATGAACAAGAAGGCATAGTAATTAGCTTGCATGGATTATGGGGTTGATTGTCTTGTGAGGGAGCGTGTAGAGAAGTAGGTTGAATAAGAGGAAGAATGAACGTCCTTGCGAGGATATGAGCAAGATTATTTTGGGATGGGAGTTGTAGCAAGAAGGGAGAGTAGGCATGGAGTGTTTGGTGTATGAGAATGATCAAATCTTCTCTAATATCATGCTACCATGTTATATGGATAAATCTTTTGTTTGTTATTGACTGAATAGTAGTGCTTATGTATATATGCTACAAGTATTCAAGCATGAAAAAAATAAGTAGGAAAATATCCTCATTTATGATGATATAGTACAATAAAAAAAAAAAATTCTTCATTTATGATGATATAATACAATAATGAAAACATATCTTTCTAATCTAGGCTTGTTGTAAAACTAGAAACATTATCCTACATTTATGTGCAACAAACAAGTTGCTTATCATTTGAAATTATATGCACATTATCTATTTATCTATGTGAATGTTTAAATAGAATTCACTTTTTCAAGTTATTTTCTAGCAGCCACTGGGTGTTTACCAAAGTGGTATACCCCCTTGTTTTTTAGGTTATAGGTCTTGGGTTTGTAATTTGACATCTTTGATATAAATGATTTCTCTTGTTACTTATGTGAGCTTAAATCTACTAAATGATTTTGGCCTCCTTTTCATTAATAATAATGTTTAGACTAAGTTTGTATCATCCTAAAAAAGTAATTTTATCAAATAAATATGGAATTTTCTTCTATTGGGTTTTCAATAATATCTACTTAAAAAATTAGAACTATGCATTAAAATGGCTTATCAAAACTACTATAAAAATATTGCAAAGCAAGCTGTGTGGTTTGTAGTCTTGCACTTTACAAACATGAATAGATAGCACTTTTGCCATCTTTTATCTCTAAAATATGTTGACATCTTTCTAGGGTTCCTCAAAGGTGTGATAGAACACGAATGGGTGTGAGGGACGTTGTAGGATTGATATTGTGAGTGGGGTGTTGGATGACAACTGTTAATCGACAATAACAGTGACAACATAGCAAGCCGGGAGTGGAAATAAGGGTGGTTTCTGCTGTAAATATGGGCGGAGGGCGAAGATGCGTTGATGGGGAAAGGCCCGCATACCGACTATCTCCCCGCCCTTTTTCTTTCCTACAGGGGTGGAATTGGCATTGCTATTAGAGATGAAAAAGGTGATATTATTCTTGCGACTGGTATGCGTATTGAATACTGGGATAGTGCCTATGTGGAGCTCAAGGCAATATTATCTATTTGTCACTTTGTTGAGCCATGGATGTATGAGGTTCGTGGAATTATCAAGCAACAACCGAAATATTCTTACTTCACTTCAACAAGCTAAGGACACCAACTCTTGGGCCTCACGTATTGAAGAGATAATCTTTCTTTACTAACTTCGTTCAAACTGTTTTTTTTTTCAGCATTTTGATAAAAAAAAATTTAGTTGCTCATACTCGTGCTCAAAGGGCTTGACATGCTAGCTTTTTTTTTAAGGAATGTCGATAGTACACATTTCATTTTTCCTTCTATTGCCTCTGACCAGACCCATGTTTTGACAGGCTGGACCCTCATTTTGTAATCTTTTTTGTAACCTTTTGATATAGTAATGCAAAATGCACATTTCAAGGGTATGTAATATTTGTGTAAAAAATAAAAAAACTGAAATCGGCAGTATGCGATGATTTTCTCTACGGTTAGACTTAAGAGACAAATGCCCCATTTATTAACCATCATACGAAGCAACGAAACAAATGAGAGAGGCAAGTGTTAGAGTGCTCGTGTGCGGAAGAAAATTTTAGGGTTTTGTGAGAAGAGGAAGGGGAAGGAAGAAGAAGAAGAGAAAGGAAGGGTTACGTGTTCTACACTAGCTGAGGCGGGCAGAGAGATCGAGCACTTAATTGAGCATTGAAGTATCGTCATTGTGTGTTGTTGCTTTTGAGAGAAGACAACACCGCCGTTTGCTGGGGTTCGCCTGCGGTTGTCGAAGTCGGCGCTGCGTTGTGTCGATGTGCGTGAAGGAGAACCGATCAACATTGAAGAAGGAAAGTAAGCCACACACACATCCAACAAGAAGGAGAGGCTTTGCTTGCAGGAAGGCTCTCGTGCGAGAAGAAAGGCTTTGTGTGAACAGTAAATGAACCAAACCAAAATGTGGACAATTATATGAGTTAGGGTTTAAGTTTTTAAATTATATAAATTTAATTAATTAAATATGTATGATATTAACATTTAAAGCTTTATGAATAAAAATATATATTATAGGTGGAAGATTTTGTGGGAAGGACTATGAACAAATTTGGTAAGGTAAGAATTTGGGTGTTTTACTTATATAAAATATTTTGTTTAATTAATTACGATGTTATTATGTAGATATTAATATGCAACAATAACAACAACAACAACAACAACAAACCTTTATCCCACTAAGTGGGTTCGACTACATGAATCTTTTCTCCATTATTTACCATTGAGGGTCATATTTTCATTTAGTTATAATAAATTAAAATTATTTTTTATACAACTTGCCCAAGTCCTTTTAGGTCTACCCCTACTTTTCTTAACATAAGTCGAATTGAAAACATCTACTCTCCTAACAAGATCAACAGATGATCGATGTTTAATGTGACCAAACCATCTAAGATGATATTAATATAATTAATTTAAACTAGTGATTAAAAATGCAATGAGTAATAATTAAAGAATAAGAAAAGGGATATCAAGGGAAAGAGAAAGGTTTAAGATTTCAGGTGAGTGATTATTTTCTTATTGGTTTTAAATTAGTGATTTATTTAAAAATATATTTTAAGGATAAAGAATTATAATAACATTGATAAAAAGATAAAACTGCAATAGTGTTTTAAAAGCAAATATTTTAATTATGATTTGAATTTTGAATGTTTAAAAGTTTTCTCATAAATGAGAGTAAAATAGTTAAAATATGAAAGCAATTTTAAATAATTTTAAATTGATATGAAATGATAAGTAAGTGTTTAATTTAATCAGGATTTACTTTCTTTTAATACTAGTTGGGGTCACTATTGCTCTCGTGCATAAAAAAGAAATGAAAATGGTAAATGTTTATCTTCGGGTGTAAATTTTTGAGAGTAGAAATTGAGAGATAGTGACAAGGTTAGTTGTAAGAGAAGTTTGGAAGTAGAATCAACCACTTAATGCAGTGTGAGGGGTTTGTGGAAACATTTAGAGACTAGTTTGTACTACTGTCAGTCAGGAGACATATGCATGACAAGTTTATCAGACTGGTATAGAGTGATCATTTAATAATGAAATAAAAGCAAAGTTCTCTATGCTTTCAAGGTATGCACCCCAGTTGGTTCCAAATTCGGAGAATCACCCTAAGTATTTGTTTGGACTGAAGGATATGATTAGGCAACAACTGATTCCTTTTGGAATTGAAGATTATTCAGTTTTAGTGGAGAGGGCCATGACATTTGAGTTGGATATACAAACTACTCATAAGGGGAATGCAGATGGATTAACGTTCCTCAAGGGCTCTTAGGATAGATCATTTTATTCAGCAAATACAAGTGCTAAGAAGGCCATATCCGACAGTGTTGACAACTAGACTAAAGCCACGAATTGTAATAGGTGTGGAAGCTCTCAAAAGATTGAGTGTCTTACTGGATCCAACATGCATTTTTGTTGATACTTATCATGACACATGAAGAGAAAATTTTCCAATATGTGATAAAGGGCTCTATCATATTCTAGGGGTAGTGCTGCACCACCTTAGAGAAGCTTTGATAGGTCGAGGGCAGCTTAGTCTACTGGATCAGTGCAAAATACAAGTTTGTTCAACTCAGGATTTACACAATTGCACAACAGGAAGCTAAGGACTCACATGAAGTTATCACATGTATGATATACATTTAAGAAATTTTGATTAAGTGTGAGTGAAACCCTAGCAGAGCTAAGGGCTCACATGTATGATATGCATTGAAGTTATCAAATGTATGATATACATTTACGAAAGATTCAACGCAGGGAATCGCCATCGGTGAAACCCTAGCAGAGCTGCCCGCCATCGTGATTATATATATATATGTATGTGTGTGTGTGTGTGTGAGTGTATGTCCCTAATAACTAGAACGTAATTAGAAAATCCATAGTTAGGCAAGAACCAAAAATAAAGGAAACAAAGGAAGGAAACTTGCAGGAAATAAATAAATAAAATAAAAAGGGCAAAGAATGTCTTGGTATGGCCAAGACTCGCATGATCGCAGGAGCCATATACCGTAGAATGGTGTTATTGCAAGAAAGGCCCACATCCTGCTTCATGCGTCACATGCACTTCTTACCACTTTTGCACTGCAAGACCATAATATTGCTTGGGATGTAGGAATATTTCTACAACAATTTGAATTCATATTTATAAAATGTATTATGAATCTAACTCACCATAGAACATTGCTTGTTAAGAAGTTAGTTGCTCTTAACTTTATGCCATGGAAGCATTAAACTAGGAGACATTAAGATGGATTACAAAGTAAAAGTAGAAGCGATCAAGCACAATAGAAAAGTGAACAACTAAATTTAGATGTTTCAGTTTAAGCTTACGCCTATTAAAGAAGACAGAGGAATTAATTCACTAAATGGAATCCGCAATCACATTATTTTATAGAAGGACACTCATGTAGTCTTCCAATACCTGAGAACGCATTCGCTTAACAAACATAAAGGGTAAGCTTCAATTCTCTTAAGAAAAGTAAGAGAAAAAAGCTTGCGCTAGATGTAAAAAATGATGATTAAATAAATAATGAAAAATTAATTACTCCCTTTATAAGTTTCTTGAGATGATACGCCAGTATGATGCATTGAAATCCTAGAAACAGTCTTGTAATTTTACTCTCGTCCCTCATTCATCTCTCTTCTTTCTGTTGTCAATTTCTAAGCTTGAGATGTCTTACCTTTCTATGCCAATTGATCATGCGCACGCCAACTTTTATAGCCACTAACCAGATGCAAAGATGCCCAAATTATGTAAAATTACCCAAGTTTCAATTTTTCACAAAGGAAGTTTGATACTTAGCTCAAGGTATGATTTATGCATGGAAATTGAGTCAATACCTAATAAATAATCTAATCTATTTTTAAGCTTTCATATGAAACTTTCAGCCTGTTTCTTCATGTGATTCATGCATGATATTAAGTCAAAACTTAAATATTCTTTTCATATGGAATTGAAAAAGTACCTTATGTTTGATTAAATGAATTGGTCGTTTCCATCGTCACAAATAGGCATTTTATCTTTAATTCACTCACCTCTGCTGTTAGAATCAGTTAGGATGATGATATTATTGATAACTAATAATATAGTTCCTTCGTTGAGCCAGTTGGATGTTGGGCTTGAAATAGCGTTTTGATTTACTTGGTGGGAGGTCCTCGATTTGAATCATGGAAATCCAACCTCTTTGCAATGTGAGGGTAAGGCTCCATACATTACCCTATATACCCTCTAAGCCCTTCTGCATTTGTTAAGCGAGCTTGTTGAAATTTTCCTTATTAACCATTGAGATTCAATTGATAAATTAGTCGATAACTGATTGAATGGATAGAAGGTGTCTCATAAATTTTTCTTTCTTCACAAGCCATTTATTTTCCCTGTGCAGTGAAGACTAGTTAACTCTGTACCTATAATATGAATCTAGTGCTTCGTCTGGATACTAGTCTTTCTGTTTTGAAATGAC
>JXCR01051288.1:192841-205010 GCA_002079205.1 Phalaenopsis hybrid cultivar
TTACATGTAATCATAGATTAGTTTCTAACTAATTTTCTTATAATTTCTCAATATTTATATGTTATTAAAAATCATATTTTATTTGGTAAACTATTGTATAAATCAGTAAAAAAACTAACCTAAAGTTTGTTGTGAACAAATTAAAAGTTCTTAAGTAAATTATTAATTTTTTAATTTAAGTTTAGGAGAGAAATATGCTTTCTTACAATTCTGTTTGTTTTAGAATCGTCAAGTCATTACTACACTCAAGTCAACACCCTGACCTTTAGTTCGAGGCTCAACTCAAACAATTCACACTCAATTCGACTTCAATGCATGATCGGCTTGTTCCCTCCATTCGAGTCGCACTTCTTCCTTTCTCTTGATCTCAACTTCTAGCTGCGTCCACATTTGCGCTACCCACAAATGCTCATAACCACCGATTGTCATGTGGTTTTTGCTCTTTTGCTCACACCCTCTCTCTTGATTGTTGGTTTTGCAAGACCACCTCCCTCGCATGCACTTGCTCTTGGTCTCACTCTTCAACACGATTATTTGTGCTTGCAAGATCAGGGCATTAGCGTCTAGCATCTTTTATCTATTTTTGATATCACATTTGACTATGCGGAATCACAGAACTTGCATCAAGGACAAAAGAGGAAGTACTAAAAATTGAATTTTTCATCCAAAAAATTTGATTGTTTTTTTTTCATCTTCCTCCCTTTTATGTCCACACACGAGTGAATTTTTTATCATTATTGAGAGATGTATGGGTATAAACTTTTTTGGGTGTTTTGATTTTTACCTCTGCAATTTTTGAGTATCTCATCAGATATTTTTATTAGCTCCTTCGATTATTTTATTCATGTACATATTTTTTCAAGATGCGCAAAATTATATATTTTGATTATTTGCAGATCAAATAATTTATATAAATGGAGAATATTTATGTTTAGTAGAATAAACACTGAATATTTGATATTCAAAACATTATCAATCAATATTAATGAAAGATCAGCTACTACCTAGTTATGTGGCTCAAGCATATTGGTTCTATCTTACAAAAGAATGCCAATATAGATATGGGCATCATATATAGATTTAAAGTTTATTTGTTAAAATAGAGAATTGTTTTGAGAGTAACCATATGAGAAGAACGTATCTTTGAGAGTTATGTTAAATTTTATTAATTATAATTAGAAAGCCAATATCCAATATGAATCTAAATGTTTGACAACATGGATTAAAGTGAGGTGTCAAATTGTGTGGAGGAAGTTAGTTGTTGAGGTGAATGTACGTTAACCCTAGAAAGGATTAGGAAATAATCATGATAGAAATGGCAGGAGTAGTACCTCTTGAGTATGAGTAGGTGAGATGTACACTAGAGTGATTTGGCCATTTATAGACTGTTACAATTTATGCTTGCAGGTCGTAGCGTTGCTTTTCCAGGTTATCCATTGGGTTCTGGCTTGACACCTGCTGCTGCAAATGTAAGAATGATTTCTTTTGACTTCTGTTTTTTCTTGCGTCAATTTACATTTATTTTAATATTGTAGTGTTGAGATTAATCTATGTAAACAAAACTAAAATGTTTTTCTAAAATTTTTGTCAAATATAGGAAGCCTAATAACTATTTACATGTATGGTTGTTGTATATAAGTTGTTTTTTATTTGACTCCTTTTATAATGTTTAAAGGCTTAAATTTTTAGGAGCTGGGTTTGCTGACTGGGACTCCAGTTGGAACTTCCCTGGTTGATGCTCATGCTGGTGGTGTTGGTGTTATGAACAGTTTGCCTGATGCAGATTTCCAGTCTGGTCTATATAACTTTCATTTATTCTTCAAATTAAAATAATTAAGAATTCATTTTTACATACAACTATGTAGTGCAAGAAGTCAATCTCATTGGATGAGGTCCATATTCTGCAGCTGATAAGAATGATATATGCCGCCGGTTGGTATTAGTTTGTGGGACATCTACTTGCCATATGGCTGTCTCAAAAGACAGATTATTCATTCCAGGGGTGTGGGGACCTTTCTGGTCAGGTATATATTTATGTTCCCTCCGAGTTTAGACCCTTGTTCATCAAAATTTCAACTTTTTATTTCCAGGTTTCTTGATTATATATATTTTACTGGCCTAAGGTTGGTGGCTATTTTGGTTAACACTTCTACAATTTTCTTGATTATGTAGCAATGATACCTGAATACTGGCTTACAGAAGGTGGGCAGAGTGCTACTGGAGCTCTGCTAGATCATATTATTGAGAACCATGTTAGTGCTCCTCTTCTTGCTAATCGTGCTGCTTCACAAGGTAAACTTCCTTTCATTTCAATTTGAGGAATGAATAGGATGAACTTTTTACTGGGTTTATTTTTTGTTCTTACGGTGAACTTGTGTGATTAAAAATTTCTCCAAAGATTCAATAAGCTTGATGATGTTGTCTCTGTTTTCATTTTCTAGGTAAATCTGTATATGAGTTGTTGAACAATATCCTGGAATCAATGGTGCAGGAGCTAAGGGTTCCATTTCTTGCTGCATTGACTGAAGAGATACATGTTCTTCCCGACTTCCATGGAAACAGGTGTAACATATATTGAGCCGTTTTTTGCTGTGAAAAAACAAAAATCTTATTTAGTGCTTCTTTTATGTATCCGATATTGCATTTGTTAACTCTGATTATAAAATTTTCAGACTGTTTTCTTTATAACTTTTTGGTTCTGTTTATTTAACTTTTTTCTTGTTCCATGCAAAATTCAGGTTGGTTTTATTTATTTGTGCATTACAGATTATGTTCCCATGCATGGAATACGCACAATAAGATGGAATGCTATTTTTATTTGCTAATGTAAATAGAAAGAAAGAGGAGCAATGTTCAATATCTCATACTCTTTCGTTGATTGGTAGACTTCTTCTTTTCCATTCAAAATTTTTTTGGATTAAAATGTCTGCTATATAGCAATATCATTAATCTTTCACGCTGCTAATGTGCTCAATTTATGAGCTGATCTAATTGTCTAAACCAAATGAAAGGGCAAAATCTGTTGGATCAGTGTTGAAAAAAAGTAAATTTTATAGACTTCCCTTTGTAGGATGCTTGTTATCCACTGTGCTGGCGAACATAATTGTTTATAAAAGTTGCCTGCACTTCATCGGCACAAAGACATTTATGCATCATCAAGCCACATATTTTGTGGGTTCAACTCATCTTTTATCGAGTGTGCCTGCATTAACAAACTGATTTTATACGTTTTCCTATCAATGATTCTTGTAATTCACTTTCACAGTGAACATATTTGTTTATAAGAGTTGCCATACATTATGGTTGCAAAAACAATTATGCATCATAATGCCACCAAGTTGAGGGTTCAAAATTTCTTTTATCAAGCGGGCTTTTATTTTCAAGATATCCATTTGGCTTCGTTTAGGTATCTAATGTTAGACTCAGCTCAGCATTATACAGTGTAAATAACTTAACTGAAATAGACCATGCTTTCCAACGAGTAAATGTGCCTGGGGGATATATAAGTTCAATTTGCAAGAAATGTAACACAGAAGATGAAATGAATTATGCAATCAAAATTATTCTTTTCTAGAAAACTCTTGTTAAGGCATCCTGATAATTGTTAAGATTTGTCTATTTATCTAATTTTGTCTGCAAGTAAAATAAATTTAGGTAATTAATGATTGCTAACTTAGTTTCCTACTATATTCTGGCTTCACTTTTTATGGGAGCTCCCTTCTGCAATGCAGTGCAGGCTTAACTGCTGATGTCATGGAGTTGAAAGAATGCATGAAATTAGTTTTTTTATGCATGCTTGTATTTGATTAATCAGATCACCCGTTGCTGATGCGAAATCAAAGGGTATGGTTTGTGGTCTAACGCTAGATAGAAGCGAGAGGCAGTTGGCTCTTCTATACCTTGCCACAGTTCAGGGAATTGCTTATGGTACGCGTCACATTGTGGAACAG
Organism: Phalaenopsis hybrid cultivar; assembly: GCA_002079205.1. Classification (NCBI taxonomy): domain Eukaryota; kingdom Viridiplantae; phylum Streptophyta; class Magnoliopsida; order Asparagales; family Orchidaceae; genus Phalaenopsis; species Phalaenopsis hybrid cultivar. The sequence continues at coordinate 196,792 of JXCR01051288.1, forward strand.
TTGAACTCACATGGGCATAAGGTAGTAATTTATTCATAAAGTTAGTTGTGGTAACATATGTTGACGTTCCTTCTTCTTAATTCATATTCTTCAAGTATGACAAATTTTGCTTTACTGCTGCAGCATTGTCAGGTCATATTACATTTTTTTTTGTTGACTTAACCTTTTCCTCTAATGCAACAATTGGAATGGACTATCCTGAAAAAAAAAGAAAAATTTGGGCAGGATTTTAATGATATCAAGCCCATGTTGGGCCAAGTCTGCATTTAAATGCACTGATATTGTCATATCCAGTATTCAGGTCCATGGTTACAACTTAAGATTGCTGTGTAACCATATTGCTGCATATTCATGTGGTTTGCAAATGCTTCAGTACGAGGTTCTATCCTATGATGCACTGATATTTCCCTATAAATAGGTGTGTATTGATGGATATAATTTTATTTCCTACTGAAGCATTAAATTCATGAAGAATATGAATTTGATGCAGATATCAGCGTGTTTGCATCAGTTAGTCACATGGACCCTATGACATGGGTCTAACACGTGTTGGATATGCTTATCGCTCGTCCAGCTAAAAAAAAGTTTTGGACATGCATGCTCGACCTGCGTCCTGAATAGTTAAGTTTAAATTTTGTAAATAATAACAAATTGTATGATAAAATATTATAACTTGATGATTATATCATACCAAATGATTTATGGTTATCTTTATTTGTGCAATATTGTAATAAATTATTATTAACTGGATCTTTTTAAATTTTTGTTAAAATTTTGATCACTTGTTATATTTTACTGTACTTAAATATTTTTCACAACTTTTTATGTTTATTTTTGCACACTATATGATTTTATGAAAGTTATGGTAAACTTTTTTTTTATTTTTTTATTTTTGCATTCTTGTAATGTTAGTATTTTTTTTTTCTTATTTTATTTTTATATAATTTATATGATTGTTATACAACAAGAATAACAGGCCTTCATCCCACTAAGTGGGGTTGGCTATATGATTATAATGAATTATTTAAAATTTATAATTACATAAATTAAACTAAAGTGTCAAGGTGTGCTCATGTCTCACAGTTTCATAAATAGTATCCTATGTTTGTGTCATGTCGTATTTGTGTCCTAATTACAACTTTTTAGGGCCTCGAGATGTGTTTTAGGATCGAATCTAGCTGTGGGATATTGTGGAAGGGTAAAGCAAAGATGACAAAGGGAATCGGCGAAGATTGGAAGTTGAAAAAAATAAATTCCAGCTGCTTTCCTGAGAAAAAAAGCAGCAGACAACACAGTAAAAACAGGGGTATTGTCTTGTATAGATGCCAAGGGAGATCCACCATTTAGTTTTGAACATCATACAAATACATTACTTGCACGAGGAAAATGATACAACACTCAGTAAAGTTATTAATCACATAAACAATCTATAAATTGTAAAAGATCAAAAACAATATGTCCAAACTAGGTTTAACAACATAGTTTATATGTAGGAATTAAACTACCCTAATAATAGCCTAAATAAAGCAGTAAATAGGCCCTATAAGATACCAACCAATTTAAGAGAATAAGAATTCCCTAAAACAATAAAGGAAAAAACTAGTCTGGACTGAATTCGGGCGGGAGTTCTCGCTCCCATCTCAGGTTGGGCGGATATACACATCATTCTCCTAGGGCAGGAGAAGCGTTGCCTTCTTTGCTAGAAACATTTAGATTCTTTTAGTACAACGTTAGATTGATGACATTGAAGATATCAAAAATATTATCATATTATGTGTGATGCCTTGTTTTGTCTTCTTGAGGAAGTTGAAGAGAGGGATATGAAGCGAGTTATCAGGGACTCAAATGGGTACGTTCGGTCTATAAATTGTCGCGTGAGGGAGGTAGAGGTGAGATCGAGAAGTAGAAATGCTTTACCTGGAGAGTGGAATGGCGTGTGCGGGAGACAACGAGTGTAAGCTAAGGCTTTCACCTAGCCGAAGGTGGCAATGTCGACGTCTTCGATCGACGTAGACAATAGGTGAGGAATACGACTATGCCGCTGTCGAATTGGAAGCTCTCCTTTGAGAAGTTCGGTTTCGTCGAACATAAAGATATTTCGTGTGACTGTGTTTTGCACAAAGAAGAAGAGAATCATTAAGCAGATAAGAGGAGAGGAAGGCTATAGTGGTTTCTTTTCTTTTTTTTGCCTGCCGCATGAAGCCACTGCGCTCGACGAATCCTAGCGGAAGGGAATCTCCAGTGACGTGCAAGCGCAGAGCAGGACGAGGCGAGGGCAGGAGAAGCTTCTTATGCAGTGACGCTCGATCCCGTGTGATCGAGCCAAAGAAAAAGAAAGGAAAGGGGAAGAGCATGCAGGTCGAAGCTGAGGTGAGTTATTAAGGTTATATTTTAAATAAGATATAATATTTAAGGTATATATATACATTAATACCCTTTAATATCATAATTATAGTAGGATGAAAGATTTATTCTAAGTATGAAAAATAAAGTTTACAATTTCGTAGTTTAAAGTAGAGTGGAAGTAACTAAAATTTAATATAAATTATAAATATTGATTTAATTTTAGTTTGTTAGTCAAATTAAAGTAACATGAATACTTAAAGTATAAGATTTAAATCAATAACTAAAGTAACATAAGTAATTACAAGATAATTAATGATATACTTAAAATTATATTTTCACAATATTATAGGCAGTTAATTGTTGGAGGCATGATCAAGCGAGTTTGAATATGTAAGACAAGTCATACGGTTCTGAGGTGAGTACTCATATTCTTCAACAATGATAATATTTTATTTTTTTGCCGATCAAATGCATTTATTGTTACTATTATATTTCTAGCATTGCATTCCCATAATTCATGAATCTATTGAATTTTTATTCATATTGTAAGAATAACTTGTGTATCAAGTTTTGTTTAAAAAATCATAGAGATTGAATCTTGTACAAGAACATTGACTGTTATGCAAATGAGAATGAAATATTCATTATTAGAAAGTGATTTTTTTATACTATGCTTGTATTTGCCTACTTGTTTATGATAAAATTACCTTTTTATGGGACTAGTGGGAGAAGACTAAATTATCCATGCACATATATGAAAAATGATATTGATATTAAAACACATTAATTGATGTAATTTTTAAACGGTGCTCTTGTAACGGTTGTAAGTATATAAAATAATATAAATATGCTATTGATATAGTAAAATACATTAAATAACATGAATATCGAAAGTGGTCATATTTATAACTATCAAATATTTTATAATGATTTATTAAAAGTTTACATGACATGCATTTTCTTTCTTTTGTATTATTGTAGTTTAGAAGTGTGAATATCCACTAGGCTTCTTTAGCTCACGGTTGTTTTAAACTAACTTTTCATTTCATAATTAATTGATTAAAAGTCGAGCAATAGAAGAAAAAATATTTATATAAGATTTAGTCAAAATGTAATGTGCTAAATTTAATTGTGTTGCTTTAATTTTTATTCTTTAGATACTTTTTCATTTGTTAATAACTATTTATAGAAAATAAATAAAGAAAGCTTAATTCCCATTGCATGTGCATGCGTTGGTTAGTTTTAAGCTTCAACCTGGGTCGTGACAATCTTACATATTTTATTATGTATTTTCTTAATAATTATGAATGAGTCATTAGCTCTAGCCTTGTGCTTTCAAAATGATAATGTTGGAAACCTCTCGTTCAGTCTGATCAACACCATATCACCCTTTTTTTTAAATCATAATTTTTTTGGACTTACTAGCTTGTTCTGATACTTGATGTTCTGCTTAAAAATTTCTTTCATCAGCTGCTCATGTAATTCAAAATCTCTTTAACTCGGGCCTCTGTGTCAGTGCTAAGCTCAGTAACAAAAACAATAGAGACACTATACAATCTCAAAGAGGTTGCAGCGTAAGGACTAACTAGTCGATCTATTATTGGCAAATTCAATCCGAGGAAAAATCAAATTTCACAACCTAATATTAGTTTCTACAAAACCTTAGGAGGTTTTCTAAGCTATGATTCACAACTTCTTTCTAACCATTTGTTTGTTGGTGTGATGTTGAATAGAATCGAGTATTGTATCCAAATTGTCCCATAAGGTTGTCCAAAAGTTACTAAAACAATTCACATCCTTGTCTAATGTGATGATTCAGGATACACCATGAAGGCATAATATCTCTATGAAATATAAATATGCAGTATGGAAAATATTAATCATTTCGTGGCAAGTTATGAAATGTGTTATATTGGAGAAGCAACTATGACCATCATAGAATAATCGAATCCTTGCTTCATTGGGTTCATGGGTGACCCACAACATATTCCATGGTCACATCCACTCAAGGCAACTCTGGAATAGGCAGTGACATATAGAAACTTATGTTTTACCCTTAAGTCTTAGCTAGATGACATTTTACACAGCTTGACATGCATCTTCATAACCTGTATCAATCTAGGCTAGTAGAATTTCTCTTTCACGAAGGTTCTTATCCCTTTCAAAATGTCTGACCATTTTCCATTGTGATACTCCTGTAAAATAGACTCTTTGATTGAACCCTTAGAAATGCACTCCTTGCTGGAAGAACATATAATCATTGGATATGTGATACTGTTCATACAATATGTCCTAGTAATGAGTCTAAATCTCACGAAAGTCCTCATCAGTGACATATAATTCCTTTAGTACTTCAAAACCAACTACCTTGGACTACATAGTAGTGATTAAAAGTGATGACATCTCAACACATTAGCTATTTTGTTATGACTATTAGCTTTGTGCTTGAGCACAAATTAAAAGAAGAGAAAAACAACTATAAAGCATGTATACTCTTCACCTTATGTTGATTGTGTTCAGTGTAATGAGTGAATTGATTCATCAATATATAATGACACACATTATGAAGAGATCACACAATAACATAAAAATCTTTATCATAGGTGAGATAATTTTACTTGGAATCATTTATTTTCTCTTGACAGATAGCAATGTATGTCCACCTTGACTCAACACAGCTCTACTTCCCACATTGGATGCTTTACATTCCATTTCAAACATTTAACCAAAATCTGGAAATATTAGAATAGGAGCCCGAGTAATCTTTCTTCAATATGTCAAAATTAGCTTGCGGCTCTTCTAATTAAGCAAATCTATCTGTCTTAAGGAGCTCCATCAAGGGGGCTGCAATAGAGCCGAAATTTTTAATGATTTCTTATAAAAGGAAGCCGGTCATGGAGTTGACTTGCTAAATTGAACGATTGTCGGTTGGGCCAATTCACAATAGCCATGATTTTAGCAGGTTCCATCTCGATTTCGGTTGTTGAAATAATATATCCAAGTAAGCACGCATGCAACATCAAAAGTGACTTTTTTGGGTGGTCATGCAATTGCTCTGTCCAAAAACTCCAAACACCTATTGCAATTGGTTCAAATACTCCTCTTATGAACCACTATACACCAGAGATCATTAAAGTACACATCCATAATTCCCTGAACCATCCAGGAAAAAAATTGATATGGACTGGATTTGGGCAGGAGTTCCCGATCCTGCCTCGTGTGGAGTTGATGTCCGCATAGGTGACTGAAGGTTCTGTCTCTTTAAAGCAGTTTTCAATTGATGCGGTTATAAATAAAATTTAAATTTATAGAGGTTTTGTATATATTTTACCACAACTTTATAATATAGCATGGCATTTAATCCTTCAAGCTCTTAGTTCTCCGACAAATAAGGAGTCATTTTTATACAAAAGGTCTTAGTATCAAAGATTGGTATAGTTGGCGAGGACAAGATACAAATTTATCGATATATTATGGTAGGAGTTATACTAGGAAATAATTTATTCTTGTGAGAAATTTTGAGGAATAAATTATTTCGTTGGATTAAAGAGTAATTTCTTTTCCTGTTTCATATTTATTTTCTTAGATTATGAGTTATTTTCTTTCCTATTTTAGGCTTTACAAATTTTATATTATTTTTTTTATCTTCAAATAATTGATTTAATTTAATTATTGAAGATATTATGTGATATATCTTTCCTTTTCATATTATTTTTTCTATTCTAGGCTTCATGCACGGGTTATTTATACCCGTTTTCATATCAATGAAATTCTCTTGAATGTCGCTTTAATTCCATATTATTCTAAATTTCAACATGGTACTGCAAACAGCTGGAACTAGGAACTGCGACTTTTGTGTGTGGCGGGAGCCAACGTTTTGAGTGGAATTCCCTATCCATCGGTGGGCTGTAGCCCGTTTCGAATCCAGAGATTTGTGACCTGCGCCCACCCTTAATCTAACACAAATCCTATCCGTTGGTGGGTTGCGGTTGTTCCGAATTCAGGGATTTGTGATTTGTGCCTACCCTCAATCGAGCACAATTCTTATCCGCTAGCGGGCTGCGACTATTTCGAATCCAGAGATTAGTGACCTGAGTCGTCCCTCAATCGAACAAAAGCCCCGACCTATGCGAAAATCTCGATCCTCTCTTCGATGGAAAATCCCTGTGTCTTTGACTTGTGNCTACCCTCAATCGAGCACAATTCTTATCCGCTAGCGAGCTGCGACTATTTTGAATCCAAAGATTAGTGACCTGAGTCGTCCCTCAATCAAACAAAAGCCCCGACCTATGCGAAAATCTCGATCCTCTCTTCGATGGAAAATCCCTGTGTCTTTGACTTGTGCTTAGAAGGATACTCCTGGAAGCGGGATCAAACGCAGACGCTGCAGCTATTAAACTCCCGTATAAAATTCTGGACGCCAACAGGAGAGGGATTTTCTTTTTCCAGTATGGGCGGACCTCCCTCAACGACTTCCAGGGGAAATCCCAGGCTTAGTTCCTCTGCAGATTTTCCACCCGCATCTGCTCCAACTGTCGCTTCTCTCCCGTGCCGCGTTTTTCACCGCCAAACCTNAGTATAAAACTTTGGACGCCAACAGGAGAGGGATTTTCTTTTTCTAGTATGGGCGGACCTCCCTCGACGACTTCCAGGGGAAATCCCAGGCTTAGTTCCCCTGCAGATTTTCCACCCGCATCTGCTCCAACTGTCGCTNTTACCCTCAATCGAGCACAATTCTTATCCGCTAGCGAGCTGCGACTATTTCGAATCCAAAGATTAGTGACCTGAGTCGTCCCTCAATCAAACAAAAGCCCCGACCTATGCGAAAATCTCGATCCTCTCTTCGATGGAAAATCCCTGTCTTTGACTTGTGCTTAGAAGGATACTCCTGGAAGCGGGATCAAACGCAGACGCTGTAGCTATTAAACTCCCGTATAAAATTCTGGACGCCAACAGGAGAGGGATTTTCTTTTTCTAGTATGGGCGGACCTCCCTCAACGACTTCCAGGGGAAATCCCAGGCTTAGTTCCCCTGCAGATTTTCCACCCGCATCTGCTCCAACTGTCGCTTCTCTCCCGTGCCGCGTTTTTCACCGCCAAACCTCCGTTTTACAGCTGTCCAACTTTGTGGCTTGTTCCTTGTAGGTTCTTCCTGCTGTTTTCTTATGCTTGCTCCCTGCAGCAGTTCAACTTCCTGGTTTCCAGCAGTCCGACTTCTCTGATTTCATGCAGTGCCTCGTCCTCGAGGACACAGTAATACGTTGCTTACTAGCGACATGCATTATACTCTTCTTTCTCATTCTGATAACAATTCATCTGTGNTTCCCGTGCCGCGTTTTTCACCGCCAAACCTCCGTTTTACAGCTGTCCGGCTTGTTCCTTGCAGGTTCTTCCTGCTGTTTTCTTATGCTTGCTCCCTGCAGCAGTCCAACTTCCTGGTTTCCAGCAGTCCGACTTCTCTGATTTCATGCAGTGCCTCGTCCTCGAGTCCACAGTAATACGTTGCTTACTTGCGACATGCATTATACTCTTCTTTCTCATTCTGATAACAATTCATCTGTGGTACTCTGATAGTGAGGGTGTTGGGTGGATATATTACCAGGCAGGGGGAGTGTCCAGTGATGCCATTAGACTGACTTTCTATATAGACAATGCAGCGGTTTATTTAGTTAAGATGTTTTTGTGATAACTTATGTGGTGGAAGCCAATTCAAGTCATTATCTTCCTGTCTAAGATAATTTTTGTAGTTGCCTTTTTACGTGCTGCCATTGGTTTCCTTCTTTACAGTGGAAGTTTTTTTCTTGATGTTACAACGCTTTCCCATCGAATCGAAAGGAAGATGCAAGATATTACATGAAGTTGGATATGCAACAA
>JXCR01051288.1:214494-234085 GCA_002079205.1 Phalaenopsis hybrid cultivar
CCTACGAATTCTTCTAGGCTTTTGTGTGCCTGCAAACTGCCCCACAAACATTCATTTGAAGTCAGCGAACAATGCGATCACTCCGAGCAGCAATGCATTGAACCACATGAGGGCCAATTCCATCTGTATTTTAAAGAAGAGATGACATTTCAGCACATCAGTGATGCTCAGTAGACACACAGTCGACTCGTAAAAGGCTGTGGTCGGTTCCTGCCCTTCTAGAACTCTAGTGTTGGGTTTTGAATCTATCTCGGGGCTCAGCCTCTGAGATTTGTCGAAAGAATGCATTCTCTGGATGTCGGGATGCCCCAATACACCCAAATCATTGTGGGTCATTCGATGTCGATCTAGCACTATCGAAGTACCGAGTCTCCTCTTTTTAGGGCTAATAGGGCTTTTCGACAGTTGCGTGCCGACCCTTCCCTTCGAGGATGCTGCTCTCTCCTCGAGTTGGTGCCTCTGAAAGGACATCGAACATTTGATTCTTTAGCTTCTGGATCTGTTGGTTCACAAACTCTCTTTTGCACTATGTATTATCAGTGTCTTTGTTGTATCCTCTTCGTGTGTTACTTCTCTTCTTATTTGTCGCATGATCCGCTCTCACTGTATCTTTTAGATTGTTAGTTCTAATTTGTCCATGAATCACAACATAAGGAATAGAGCGTAAGAAAGTAGAGCATGAGATAGAGAGAGTGAACAATAATTAACAATAATACGTCCTTTCCTACTCATGAAATGATCTTTCTATTTATAAGGGAAGAGTACAATATGTTAATGCTATATTTTTGTTTCTACTTTAATGGGAATTGTTTAGGGTATTCCTTGCTTGGCTACACTCTAGCTTGGCCGGCTGATCAGCTAATTTGGCTTGGGCTCGGTGTTGATGTTCAGCCGGCTAGTTAGTTGGCATCATCGGTCGGTTGAGCTTGTAAGGGTTCGGCTAGTTTTAGTCGACATTACCAACTGGTTGATCTAGTCTGGCTGTGTCGACTCTCAATCCCTGGCGAGGAACTCCTGTTGACAGATTAACGCTGGACTATCGAGTAGTGGGTTAATCACCTCTTGTTGACAGATTTTGTAATGCCCTCTTCCTTCTGGACCTTTAGATCTCCTAATGTTTTCGTTCATTTACAGTGTGTGTGTGTGTGTGAGAGAGAGAGAGAGGGAGAGAGAGAGAGAGAGGCAATTTCAACATATTTTAACACATCTTTCTTTTTTAATGAGCACCGACAAAATAATATTTCCCTTTCCAATCAAATTTGGCATTCTTTTATATTTCAAAATTGCATTAATAAAAATTGTTAGTCAGAGTAATGCAATTTCCCTCGCAACTTCTCACACATCTAAAATTTCATTTCTGCACATTATTAAATGTAGTGAGGTNGATATATAAATAATATATGTAATATATTGTTATATAAAAACATATAAATTTTTTTATTTTGAGCTAAAACGAGCCGAATATTAGCGAACAAAGAGCTGTTTGTGTTCGGCTCGTTTATAATTCGAGCTTTAAAAATTTGTTCGTGTTCGGCTCGTATACTTAACGAACGAGCCGAACACGAGCTGTTCGCGAACAATGAGCTTTTTTGACAGCCCTAAATGTAATCAATCGTTCAAGATTGAAACAATGGAAAGTAGTAGGTATGGAACCATCCTTTTGATTGATTCACATTCANATCAACTTAAAGGGGAGTGTTTGGAGTTATACAAGGAAATAATTTATTCCCGTGAGAAATCACGAGGAATAAATTATTTCATTGCGTTTAGGAGTTATTTTCTTTCCTATTTTATATTTATTTCCTTAGATTAGTAGTTATTTTCTTTTCTATTTAGGCTTTCTTATTTTATGTTATTTCCTTTATCTTCAAATAATTAATATGATTTAATTATTGGAGATATTAGGTGATATATCTTCCATTCTCATATTATTTCTTTTTATTATCTTTTCTATTCTAAGATTCATGTATGGGTTATTTATACCCGCTTTTATATCAATAAAATAATTCTGTTTTTTTCTGAATTTCAATATGACATATTGAAATGTGAAGAAATGAACCTTTATTCCTGTTAGAGTTTACCAGAAGATGTGCAATACAGCATGTTGTACTATTCTCCAAGGGAACAGAGTTTACTTGGCCAACTCTACTAGAAATACTGTGTGATGCAGTTTACAATTTGGTTCTCTTCATACAGTTTACTTAAATATTAATGAAGAGGACAGCGATTAGCGGTATGCCTGCACTCAATAAACTGCATATCTGGGATTAACAACTCCTGAAGTAATAAATGCAATATGAAGTGTTGAAATAGTCCTGTGACTTCTTACAAGGATTCATTTAGTCCCAGATTTTATAAAAGTTTCAATTTACTTCTCAGACTATTTTAATACAGACTAATATATTCACCACAGAGGATTATTTCAGCCACAGCCTAAAGGGTTTGGGACTAATTTGACACTTTTATAGACCCTGAGACTGAAATGGCCCCATCTTAATAGTCATGGGACTATTTTGGATCTTCGATGTGGATAGGGTTTATTTACTGACAGATTCAATTCATCTTCTGTTTTTTAAAGTCCTTAGTGAATCAGTTTGATCCAAAATGCTTTTTTTTACTATGGATAGCTGCAACTGTGGTGGCAGTGGTTCATCCATTGTTTCTCGGGTATAATTTCCAATTTTCTGTCTATCCGCAGATTGATACACTCCTTGCATGTGGTGGATTAGCCAAAAACGTATTGTATATTCAAGAGCATGCAAATATAGTTGGTAAATCTGCTATTTCTCCATTTTTTTTTTGGCCTAAGTAAAGGTTAATGTTATATACACTGTACATATTGCAGGTTTTCCTGTTATTCTCCCAAGGGAAAACGAGTCTGTGCTTTTGGGTTCTGCAATTTTAGGAGCTGTTGCTGCTAAAAAATATCCCACTCTTCATGATGCGATGAGCGTGTTAAATGCCGCGGGTCAGGTAACTGAATGCTTAGGTTTGATTTGCCACCTTTGCTATTGGCGCCAGTTTAAGATTCTATTCGCGTACCTATTTAAATTTTAAAAGAGCAATAAAGATTACTTCTTATTTTTATTTTATTTTATTTTATTTTGTTTATGTTTTGATTTGAAACAAAATATTTTTGAAATGTTTGATTGAGATATGATTATTTTTAAAACAAATAAAACACTCAAAAGTTGTTTTGAGTGTTCCTATAAATATATTAATTTNAAGATATGATTATTTTTAAAACAAATAAAACACTCAAAAGTTGTTTTGAGTGTTCTTATAAATATATTAATTTATTTCATCTTAGTATATTTACTTATATGAGGATATTCAGCATAGATGAGTTAGATATTTTGATAAAGATTTCATTNAAAAAAAAAAATATGTAAAAAATTTAAGATATAAATATTAAAATGCAAGATAAGAAGCTTGAGACAGTGGTCCATTTCTTTTGATTGGATAGCTAGGTTCATATTCTTGTTCTAGAATATTGCATTTTCTGATCAACTATTGATATGTTTTCTTCTTCCAGTAACAATCCTACGTTAAATTTACTATTATCGTCGACTTGATTTGTCTTTATCAAAACTACTTGGGTTTCTTTATGATGGTCTTTTTTTAGTTTTTGTTTAGCGTTTTTTGGGTATTTAATTTCTCTTTACAAATCATTCTTTTTCTCTCATATCCTTAGATATTATATTTTTTACCCATCATCTTAGTATATTTACTTACATGAGGATATTCAACATAGATGAGTTAGATATTTTGATAAAGATTTCATTGAAGGTTGTGAAATACGATCTATTTCAGTAATCTTAATATCCTAAATAGCAAAAAAATAAAAAATCTTCCACTGTATTATTAAAATGGAAGTTGAGGATTTAAATAAAATAAAGTGTGGAAAAATAGTAGGACCTGATAGTATTTAAATAGAAGTATGAAAATGTTTAGGAGATTTTGAAAATTTGTGGCTTACTAAATTTTTTGCTATATTTTAAAAATTAAAAAGATGTCTGATAAGTGGAGAAAATAGTCGATAGTTCCTATTTTTAAAAATAAAGGGGATGCACAAGAGCATACAAATTATACATGAATTAAGTTAATGTATTAAATTGAAGTTATGTGAGAGAGTAATTGAACATAGATTATGATGTGATACAAATTTCTCAAAATCAGTTTGGATTCATGTCTCTACTATTACAACTATACATTTATTGAAAGGTTTGATAGAAATTAAGAGAGAATAAGAATGATCTGCATATGATTTTTGATGATTTAGAAAAAGTTTATGATAAAATTCCAAGAGAAGCACTTTGGAGGGTTCTAGAAAAGAAATATATTAATATTATTTATATTCAAGTCATCAAATATATGTATACTATAGTTGTTACTTATGTTTGAGCAAAAGGAGGCTTGATAAGTATTTTTCTATTTCAGTTGAATTACATCAGGGATCGACTTTAAGTCCATATTCTTTTGCTTTAGATATGGATGTTCTTACTGGACATTTATAAGAAGTTGTACCTTGGTATATGATTTTCGCTAATGATATCCTTCTTGTGGAAAATATGAGAAAGTTCAGAAAAAAATTAAATTATGGCAGTCAACTTTAAAGTAAAGGCTTTCGTCTGAGTAGATCTAAAACTAAATACATGAAATGTTATTTTAGTAGTAGTAGATCTAGTAATGAGGTTGTAATAATGGGTGATCAAATCATTAAAAAGGAGTGATCGTTTAAATATCCAGGGTCTATTGTTAAAAGTGATGGTGATATAGATGGAGATGCTATTAATAGAATTCAAGTTGGATGGTTGAAGTGGAGGAATGCATAGGTTTGTTGTGTGATAGAAAAATACTGCTTAAATGTAAAAAAAAAAAAAATTATAAGATTATGGTGGGACCTGCAATTCTCTATGACTCAGAATGTTGGCCTTTAAAAGAGAAGCATAAAATTTATAAGACGTCTGATTAGTTTGTCGTTGAGCTTTCTTCCCACCCCCGGTAGGTGGAACTTCTCACTGCACAACTCAGGGTAGGAGCATCCTTAGCCATCGGTCGGATGATAAAGGCGAAACTGGTCTCCCCTGAGTGGGCCAATTTGGATAAATTTGCTACATTACTTTCAAACTAGGAGAAGGGAGAGAAAGAGGAGATAGCGTTGAAGATGATGTGAGGTCTTAAAATGTTTGACTCATCTTTGAATTCGTCTATACAAAGAGAACTTTTTTCCTTTTCTTTTCGAATGCTTGTAAAGAAACGTATGTGAAATTCTTTATAAAGGAATGTAGAGAATTTCTTTTGGGTTTTCAATCATAAAATAAAATAAATTTTTCGGTCTGTTGTCATCTTAGTTTTTCTTGTGCTTTACCTTTACCATTTATTTTATTTTTCTGGTGATAAATTTTTGTGATTATTGATGGATTGGCTTTTTTAAAGGATGACTTTGGTTGGTTTTGCATGGTCATCGCCTAGCTCAAGTTTTACACTTCTCATATCTCTGTCGCTCGATTAAGTCATCGCCTTTGACGGACCGCACATTACTCTAGCCATATTAAGTGAATTTTGTCCCAGCTTTTGCTAGGGTAAGTATTGAGACTTACTATCGGTGTGATTCGTACGCTACCCACCGCAGATCTTGTCGCTAATGGTTACGTAATCACACCCAGAGCTTGACCCACTTTAGATAAGTTTTTATGATGCACAAGCATTATGAGTCGATTCTTGTGCATTTTGTCGATCATACGTTAATCTTCGTTGTCGGTCGAATTTAGATAATTTTAATTGATTGAATGTTTATTTTTCATTGTCGGTTTCGGAAAATCTTTACCGATCAGATGTCAAGTGTTGTTGGTTTTGAAAATTTTTACCGATTGGACGTCGTGCGTTGTTGTTGGTTTTGTTGCTCGTGTGAAACCACAATTGGTGGGTTGGTTCAAGTTTTCCGAGTGTTGGTCGAACCTCGACGATCTCTTGCTTGAACTCCTCAAGTTCTCTTATAGTCGGTTGAACCTAGGATCATGTGCAAAATTAGAAAAAAATTATTTAACTTTTTATGAAGTTAACAACAAAAAATAAGGGTGGAACGATAACATATTCTCATTGTTTAGCAGGGCGCTAGGCCGGATACGTGCCTGACTCCCTCAGCGGTACACTCTCTTTGTCATTCGGTATTTCAAGTGACTTCATAGGTTTTCAAGACGAGTTTGAGCTGAGCGGTGAGGATTGTGTCTTGGCTCCCAGTTTTCTCCATGGTCGGTTCTTTTTGGTGGATGACGGTTGGTTTGCTTGATTCTGAATGATGCAAGGGAGTTGTATTCCTCGGTCAAAATTTGGTTGTTGGTCATCTCTAACAACTCGGCTAGTGTCTTCAGTCGCTGCAGATCGAAAACGTACTGAAAAGTTTCTTTCTTTAGCTCTTGAGCTAGGATGGTGTGAGCTACCAGCTCCAAATCTCCCTCTTCCAACAGGAGCGAAGGCTTTCATTTTGTCCTTATCGGATCTGTAGGAGGNTAAATCTGTTATTAAGATTTAGTAAGTAAACTAATATTTCAATTCAAGTAATTAACATCATAAAATCCTAAATACCCATAATGTTTGACTCTTTCCGATCGCACACAATGCTTACATTCACGCATGAGCCGTCTCCCTTCTCCTTCGCACCAGAACCTTCTACTTACATTATTTGATTTAAATTCATAAAACTAATATTATTATCATAACATTTCATTAATTTACTTAATAAATCTTTCAATTATTCATTTTTTCTATTAAACTTACCTTTATAACAGCGTTGATTCCCTTACCCGCACACACGAAGGTCTCCTCCTTCCTCCTCCTTCGGTCTCTGCACATGAGCACAGCGCATAACGCTGCTCGACCTCCCCTCTTCTCCTTCGCNTTTATTAAGATTTAGTAAGTAAACTAATATTTCAATTCAAGTAATTAACATCATAAAATCATAAATACCCATAATGTTTGACTCTTTCCGTTCGCACACAATGCTTACATTCACGCATGAGCCGTCTCCCTTCTCCTTCGCAACAGAACCTTCTACTTACATTATTTGATTTAAATTCATAAAACTAATATTATTATCATAACATTTCATTAATTTACTTAATAAATCTTTCAATTATTCATTTTTTCTATTAAACTTACCTTTATAATAGCATTGATTGCCTTACCCGCACACACGAAGGTCTCCTTCTTCCTCCTCCTTCGGTCTCTGCACATGAGCACAGCGCATAACGCTGCTCGACCTCCCCTCTTCTCCTTCGCTCTTATTTGATTACGTTAGGGTAGAGTTTGACAATCCCCCTCGCATGAAAAGGGTGGCTCGGTATCGCTTTCCTCGGCTCGACAACGACATCACACACAATGTTCTCCCTCCCTTCATTCTCCCAAAGATTTCTAGGCACAAGATCTCAACTCCTACATCGCACGTACACGACGCCGTCTCCTTCTACGCACAAATACATTGTTGTTGGCTTCTTTGACTAGGGCTTAGCGTCAAAAGGCTCGGCTGACCATCTTGCACACACGCAATGTTCTCTCCTCCATTTCCTTATTTTTTCTTCCTCTCGACAGAATTGTCCTACTTTTTCTCTCACTCTCTTTCTTGATCACTTGTTCTCTGAACGCTATGGGTGAAAGGACCGCAAAAGCCCCTTCTCATCTCTAATAATCGAACCACTCGGTTGTTATGTTTTGATATCATTTTATTTATTTATTATTATTATTATTATTTCGGTGCTTATAATCCCCTCTTATAAAAATTTTGCTCTCAAATNATCATTTTATTTATTTATTTATTATTATTATTATTATTTCGGTGCTTATAATCCCCTCTTATAAAAATTTTGCTCTCAAATATCTTGAAAACAAACATTTTCTCCCAAGTAGCATTGATTTCCAATCTATGCTTGCATAAAATCTTTACAAATGAAATCACTCTATTATGAACCTTCTTCATATCATAATCCAATATTCTTTCAAACAGCTCAATATAAGTCAAATCAAATTACCATCTATTATCACCATACTAGTTTCATCTGTAATATATTTTTAAGCGAAGAAATTTGGAAAATATTATGTACTCCTTGCATATGAGCTAATAAAGTTAATCTTTAAGTTACTTTAGCCATTCTCTCCATAATCTCATATGGACCTACAATTATGAGGCTCAATTATCATCTCCTTTCAAAATGTTGCACAGACCCTTCAAAGGACTAACTTTAATAAAGCAAACTCTCAAACTTCAAACTCAACAGGTGTGTGCTTGGCATCATAATAATTTCTCTGCACATTCTACACTGCCTTTAGTTTGTCTTTGCTTAGTCTAATATTCTAAGTAATATCATTACCAAAGTCATCTCCAGTACTTTCTTTCAGACAAAACTTCATATAGAGCCATCCCAATGTCAGTCCGATAACTATTATTGCAATTAAACTCTATTAGAGGTTTATGTGATTCCCATCCTCCAAAATTAAGAACACATAACCTTAGCAGATCCTCCAAAGTCTGAATNACCTCAAATGAATAATTATGGATATCTTTCTTGTATCAAAGAGATTTTCTCCCAAGTAGCATTGATCTCCAATCTATGCTTGCATAAAATCTTTACAAATGAAATCACTCTATTATGAACCTTCTT
The DNA here is from genome assembly GCA_002079205.1 of Phalaenopsis hybrid cultivar. NCBI lineage: Eukaryota > Viridiplantae > Streptophyta > Magnoliopsida > Asparagales > Orchidaceae > Phalaenopsis > Phalaenopsis hybrid cultivar. Next base: position 223,152 of record JXCR01051288.1, read on the forward strand.
CATATCATAATCCAATATTCTTTCAAACAGCTCAATATAAGTCAAATCAAATTACCATCTATTATCACCATACTAGTTTCATCTGTAATATATTTTTTAGCGAAGAAATTTGGAAAATATTATGTACTCCTTGCATATGAGCTAATAAAGTTAATCTTTGAGTTACTTTAGCCATTCTCTCCATAATCTCATATGGACCTACAATTATGAGGCTCAATTATCATCTCCTTTCAAAATGTTGCACAGACCCTTCAAAGGACTAACTTTAATAAAGCAAACTCTCAAACTTCAAACTCAACAGGTGTGTGCTTGGCATCATAATAATTTCTCTGCACATTCTACACTGCCTTTAGTTTGTGTCTGCTTAGTCTAATATTCTAAGTAATATCATTGCCAAAGTCATCTCCAGTACTTTCTTTCATACAAAACTTCATATAGAGCCCTCCCAATGTCAGTCCGATAACTATTATCGCAATTAAACTCTACTAGAGGTTTATGTGATTCCCATCCTCCAAAATTAAGAACACATAACCTTAGCAGATCCTCCAAAGTCTGAATATTTTTTCTGACTAACCACCTGTCTGAGGGTGAAAAGCTGTACTGAAAGTTAATCTGGTCTCCAAAATTTTCTGAATCTTTTTCCACAATCTGGAAGTAAATTTGTCATCTCTGTCAAAGAAAATGAACTTTGACACTCTATGCAATCTTTCAATTTGATCTAACATACAACTTTGCTAACTTCTCAACTTGGTATGTTTGTCTTACGGGCAAATAATGGGCAGACTTCGTCTATCTGTTAATAATTTCCTAGATTTCATCTCAACCTTGACATGATTTAGACAACTTAATTACAAAGTTCGTAGCTATCTTCTCATATTTCCACTACGGAATATGTAAAGGATGTAACTGACCTCCGGGATAATGATGTTGTGCCTTCACTAGTTGACATAAAGGACACTTTAGCCACAAATTATGTCGCACTTTTCTTCAATCCTAACCACCAAAATATTTTCTTGAGATCCTAATATATTTTTTACTCTCTGGGTAAATGGTATAGCCAAATAAATGCGCCTCAAGAAATTCCCTTCTCTAATTATCAATAGCAGGAACGTAAACCCCACCTTTATATTTTAAAGAAATCATCCTGATCTAACACATACTTTTCCAAACTTCTTGTCTTAACTGGTTCCAGGATTTTCTGAACATTGTTATCTCAAGCTAGGGATAATCAATTCTACCTTTCAATGTGGATTGCACATTCAACTGATTTATTGAACCATATTGACAATCACTATAATAGATAGCTTTAGCTTTGCAAAGTCCTTAAATAATTGTTTCCGCTAAGTAAATAAACCGTTCAAATTACCTCAAACCTTCCTACTTAGTGCATCTACAACTGCATTTGCCTTCCCCGGATGATGCTGGATATCCAAATCGTTGTCTTTGATAAATTCCAGCCGTTTCCTCTACCTCAAGTCCAGCTCTTTCCGAGTAAAAATGTACTTCTAAGCCTAGCGATCAGTAAATACCTCACATCTAACTCCATACAGGAAGACTTGGCATTTGTTGGCTATCTGATGATCCGATTAGGAGAGTAGATGTTTTAGATTCGACTTATGTTAAGAAAGACAGAGGTAGACTTAGGAAGATTTGGGCTTGTTGTATAAAAAATGATCTTAATTTATTAGAAACAAATGAAAATATGACACTACATAGGACGCAATGGAGAAAAAGGATTCATGTAGCCGACCCCACGTAGTGGGATTAAGGCTTTGTTGTTGTTGTTGTTGTTGTAACTTCATACAGATAACTTCTTCATATCTTAAGTGTAAACCCAACCGCTGCAACCTCCAAATCATGTGTGGGATAATTTCTTTCATGATTCTTCAATTGTCATGATGCATGCAATGGCTATTATATGTTGCATAAGTATACAAACCAAATCTTTCAAAAATGCATCACTGAAAATCTGAAACTCATTTGAACCTGATGGAATAATCAACACTGGAGTAGACATTAAACAAATGTTCAACCTCTCTGGAAAGCCTCCTCGCAACGATTAGGGCATTCAAATTTCACTGCCTTTTGAGTCATCTCGATAATGACATAGCATTTTATGAAAACCCATCTACAAATCTTCTGTAATAACCACCCGAACCTTGAAACTTCTGATCTCAATAACAACAGTAGATCTTGGTCATTCTGTAATCACCTTGATCGTATTCTGATTCACAGATATACAATCTCAACTGATACTATGTCTTTTAAGCCAAAATTCACATTTAGAAAATTTGGCTATGGTGTATTCTCCTTCAAAACCTACATATAACATGTAAATGATCTATATGACTGGTTTCATCACTCAAATACACTGGGATATCATCTACAAAGACAATCACGAAAGTATCCAAAAACCAACTGAAGATCTTGTTCATCTGATTCATAAAAACTACTAGAACATTTGTCAGACCAAATGACATCACAAATTATTAATGTCCATATGTAGTCCCAAAACCCCCGTTTTTGTTGTCTTTCTCTTTAATCCTTAACTGATGATAGCCCGTTCTTTAGATTATTCTTTAAAATTTAAAATCCCCTTCTAATTAATCAAGCAATTTATAAATCCCCGATTGTGAATATTTGTTTTTAACCGTGAGTTTATTCAACTCCCTGTAGCCAATGTATATCCCGAAGCTCCCATCCTTCTTCGTGAATAATAATGCTGCTCCCCAAGGTAGGGTGTTAAGTCTGATGATCCCCTTATCTATTAACCTCTGCAATTGGCTATTCAACTTTACAACTCCTTAACTGCCATTATGTAGGGTGCCTTTGATATAACCTCAGAACCTAGCAAGTGTTCAATAGTGAAATTAATCTCTCACACTAGTTGTAGCCTTGTTAAATCATTAAGAAAAGCTTCTCGATATTCTCTTACCACTGGAATATCACCCAAAGATTTCACTTCCTTAGATGTATTTGTTATCGGAGCAAGAGAACCTTGATTTCCACGTTTCAACAATTTGAAAGCTTTCAAACAGATAACTATCATAGATGTCAATCCTCTATCACCACAAAATTTAACTTATGCTCCTCATGTATACTTATTCAGTTTTTAGACAACCAATTCATGCCTAAAATCACCTCAAACTTTACCAAGAGTCGCACAATAAGTTTTGTATTAAAATCTTTTTCAGCGGTTAACTTCACCTTACATGAATGATTAATCTTCATAAAAACACCTTTTGGCATTCTAATCAATAATATTACCGGCATTAAAATGATGTTTAATTGCATCACTTTAACTAATTCCTTAACTATAAAAGAGTGTGATGCTCTCGAATCAAATAATAATCTTATTGGCTTATTTTGATGAAATATGATACCTATTAATAAAACCATTACAGTGAACAATTAAGGTTGATTTATTTATGTTATTTTCTTAAATTGTGTTATGAATGACATGACGTGAATTCTATGATATTTAAAGATGCACTGAGTTAAAATTATTAAAATTGAAACATACATGTGATGACGTTGGAGGAGTTCTTATCTTCATGCTGTGAAAGTGCATATACCAAGGTTCTGAAAACCAAACCTGACATTGAACTGGTAGTAAAAGAGGTTCAAGGTTCAAAAGTTAAAACGTGGTTTAATCAAATGGCTTAATAAATCATAAATATATTTAAATTGACAATAGAGAAGATTTATATAACACTTAATTTTTATGTATTTAAATATCTAACAATTAAAATTGAATTTTAACTGTTTTATCTATGCATGAAAACTTATATTACTTTTTTTAAAATCGTGATATTTTATATGATATCGATGATTTTAGTGGTATAAATGTAAAAAAAAATAGTTTGTGTTAAATGTGTAAATAAATAAAAGTGGGTGGCATGTATGTAAATTGAATTTATTTATAATAGTAATATATTTGATGTGATATGAGTGATTTGGATGGTATAAATGTAAAAAGAGTTTAGGCATTAAATATGTAAATTACATAAAATAGGTGGGATAAATGTAAAAAAATACAATTTTTGTTTTAGGGGTCAAACTGGTCGGTTTATGTCAGTTCAAAGCTGATTCAAATTGGTTCAATCTGGTTTGATGTGAGTGCAGTTTTTAAGTCAGCTCAAACTGGACCACCAATTAGTTCACGGTCGAACCAATTAGTACGGTTCGGTTTTCTAAACAGAGGCATATATCCTTGACTGGAAACTCTAATGGGTCTAACATGGATTCAACACTAATCCCAAAATTCAGCTTCATTCGGTCTACTGAAGTTCATTTAAGGTTATGCAGCGCTGCCTCTAGAATTTGTTGGAGCCCTCTGATCCAATTTATGGCATTTTCTCATCATGTTTTCACTGGTGGCACTAAAAGCAAGTGTTCAATTCAGACAAACACTCACCCTTGTGAGACCTCCCACACTTGTCACATTTCTTCACATCAATCTGGTTGCTCCACACTGCTTGATCGGCTACAAAAGCTGCTTGATTTGCCTTATTGGTATTTGTATTTTCTTTTTAGAATGTCTGTCTACCCTGATATCTTCGAGGAAACTTCGATCTTTCTAAATTTCTTTTCTGAAAGTCCCTTATTTGAGTAGCTTCTAAATCAAGCTTAATCATTCTGACCCTCTCCTCCAGATTAGCGTAATCATCGATCCTAAGAGGAATAAGTGGCTGTCCAATCATATCTTTCAGCCCAGATAAAAACTTGTGACACTTCTCTGCATTTGGAATCAACTAGGACACATATATTGAAAGCATAGTAAATTCTGCCTTATGCTTCATTATCGAGTGATCAGCGGAAACCAACTTGATAAATATATCCTGCATCTATCTTGTACCTGACAGTGATACGAACAAGTCTCTAAAAACACTCACAAACTTATGCGGCTGGCTCTACCCTCATATTTATTCTGCAATTGTCCTCACCACCATATCTCAGCTTTTCTCTCTAATACAAAAATGGTCAGAGTAACTCATCTCAAAAGGATAAGATAACCCATCTAAGATCTTCTCCACTCTTAGCAGTCAGTTTTCAACATCCACCAGACATCCTCTAGAAAAGTGAGACAGTCTCATCTTCTGAAATAACTTTAAATACTTCCTCAACCACTAGAACTGGTCTAAATCTGGGTTTATTAATCATCTGAGTTACTGCAGTCTTCGTCTCTGCAAAGAACATCTGAGTTCATAATAATCTATGAAGGTGTATCAACTATCATCTCTAGCTTTTTCCCTTGATTTTTCATATTTATGAAATAACATAAGAAATATTATAATTAGACACAATTTTACCCTTTATTAATATTACTTATTAATTAATTTATCATCATAATGACTCTTATCATCATAATGACTCTTTTTTATTATAATTCAACTTAAATGCTTTGATTTCACTTTTGTCATGATCTGACCTGATAGTTTAGAATTGACCATGTCAAGAACTATTGTCCAAATGTATTAATATTATAATACTCATCCACAGATTTCTAGAAACTTCTAATACATATATATAAACCACTAAATATTCACAAAATACAACAAACATAAAATCAAAATATCTAGAAATTATAGCATAGTCTGCAAGTAAAACGTCTCAATCCACACAACAATATCTTTGTATAGAAATAATCAGTATAAAAGAAACTACAATCACAACACAACATATACTTATCAGTTGTAGTCCTCCTGTAAAATAAGACTCTCCTATTAAACATAAATGCAAAAATTTTCTTTTCTTGAAAGAAAACGTAAATTTAAATAGTAAGTTTTCATGAATTAGGGTTTGTTTGGTGTCATGTTTTTTGCACGACGCGGCCCTAAAATGTTTAGGTTGAGAGGATACTAACTCCCACTCCATAGCTCCCACTTCTCCCTCCCCTAAGTGCTAACAATCTCACTTTATTTTCCAAGTAACTGTACCAAAATAAGGGTTTTAGTCTATCACCCTAAAATCTCCAATTTTGCATTTATCAAAATATATTTCTCAATTTATTTGCACTCAACCCCATGGACTACATTCTAACCCATGAAATTGAATGTGACTCTGACCATGTTGTAGAAAGCATAGCCCTTTCGGATATTTTGTTTGTCAACAAATTTTAACATTTCCATTGGCCAACTCGAAAAGTAAATGAAGATCAGAGTTTGAATCAACATAATTTATTGACATTTAAGACCTCACATTAAAAAAAATTAATTCTTCACAAAATCATATCCCATTGTAGAGAGAAGAATAAAGAACACTACTTAGAATTCATCAGAAGGATATGACATTACATGGATTACATATATAAAAACAAGTTTACAAAGTAAAGAAAGAAAAGAACACAACTTACCTCACCTTCCTTCTCAAGAAAATCTCATAAAGTTCCCTTTTACGCACTTTCTTTCTTTACAATCACACTCAATTTTCTCTTAGAAATGTAATGAAGAAGAAATTTCTCACCTTACCTCTCCTCTTAAAGCAATAGAGGAAAATCCTCTCCAAAACTTCTTACTTCACAGGCCAAATTCTCCTCAACACCCCATGCTCTCTATAAAGAATTCAAAATTCTCTCTTTTTTTTCAAGTGACCCGCCTCTTCACATCAAGAGACAAATCCCTTCATCCAAGAGACATATCTCTTCATTCAACAGCCTTTCTAAAGTGTCTAGATGCATTGAAGCACTCCATGGGGCGTTTGAATTTCTTGGAGCCTTCTAGAACCACTCAAAAATAGTCAATAACCTCCAGAATCCATCTAAATTCATCTCTGGCGCCTGTTCTGGAAGCTCTGGTGCTAGTGTATTGGAGTTCCGTGATGTTCTCTAGATTTTGGTGCTTCTGGCACCAGTTTTGGCACCTCTTCTCTGTAAAATGGCTCATCTGACACCAATTATGGCGCCTTCAACGCCAATTATAGTGCCTCTTGCTCCAGGATATGAAAAAACTATATTTTAACTCCAAATTTCTTTCTTTTAGCTCATTTTTTCTCCAAATGCTTAAAATCAATATACCTACAACAAAACATGTAAATAATCTTCTTTAACTTGAAATATCACAAAATTTAAGCATAATATGTATACATAAAATTGCACTTTTTTTGTGATAGCGAAGGTGTGGCTGGGGTGGTGTTGTGGTGGTTGTGGTTGTGTTGTGTGAGTACTTGTGTTGTGGTGGCTTNAAGAAAAGTTGCCACACTAATTGTTGAAGTTTTCTTTTTTGGTTTCGGTTTACGTACAGACCACTCAATTTCTATGCACGTACATGTCTAACACCTAAACTCTATTTTTACATTTATCCATCCCAATTTGTTTTTATCACATCAAAAAATCATTTTTGAACTTTTAGAAGTCAAATACATATATATACATGTAAAAATTAATGTTTGGGTGTTAGATATGTAAATACATAAGAATTGAGTGGCATGGATGTAAATCTTCCTTTTGTCTGCGGTCAGGAATTAAGAAGAAAAAATTCTGTGTTGCTGAATTGAAGTTTGGTGCTTTCTTTGATGAATAAGATTTGGAGGGGAAATATGGTGGATATAGAATTTGGGTGCTTTTGAAAATAATATTTTATTTTTTTCTCAATTTTATTTTTTTTTAAATGATGAAATATGTAAAATATAAAGTTTCATAATACTAACAAAAAAAAAAAAAAAAAAAAAATTAAAAANACTAAAAAAAAAAAAAAAAAAAAAACTTAAGAAATATTTGCGTACGGAAAGCGTACGCAGAGTTGCTTACATTTTAGGTTATTCAGATGGTGCAATTAAGTTACGATTAGGTTACATGAAGAATTGCAAAGGGGTATAAGTGTAACCTGATTGTACTTTTCGAATAACCTAAAATGCACGCAACTTTGAATTTTATGAAATATTAAAAATTGATCACAAACTTGTCCTGAATTTACAGACAGCACGACTCTAAACATAATTTTTTTTTTAATTTTTTAGCATTTGCATGCACCACCCGATTTATGTGTATTTACATATTTACCACTTAAAACTTTAGTTTGAACCACCACCTAAATTTCATATGAAATTAAAATTATCATCATTTTAATTTTTAAAAAGTGAAATGCATGCGTAGGTAAGATGCTATGAGAGTTGATCGGTTATGTAAATGTTGAAGTTTAGGTTTTAGGTATCTAAATATGTAAAAATCAAGTGGTGTGCATTTGAATCTCTGTTTTAATTGAAAAATTAAATCTTCAAGACTTACTACAATTAAGTTTCATCATTTGATTTTGTTAGCCGGAAGGCCTAAAAATAACAATATGGTTTCGCATTTATTTATTTTTTAATTTTGTTAGTAAATGACATCAATTCTAGACTATCATCACTCAATGGTTGATGAACTTTTTAACTTACATTTGAACAAAATTTTGAGGCTAGATTTGCATTGATTATTGAAAAACAGTACATGTATTCCAATTATAAATTTGGAAGACTTGTAGGAGCTTCAATATAGGTTGAGGCAAACTTGTCATTTGTTGTCTTATCACAAAAACTAAACCGTCCATTGTTTTAGTTTAAACGTTGCACACAAAACTAAGCTGTTTTGAGAGAAATTATTCCATACGAAGTATGTTGTTAGCTCTACATGCGCAATCTACTAATATATCATCATGTGTGTTATATAGGGCCAACCTAAAAAAAGTAAAAGTGAAACATTGGAGGTTATTGAAGTGGAACCGTAGATGTTATTTGAGAGGGTTTTTGAGAGGTTATTAAGAGGTTAAGTGCCACTCACCTCTCTTCTAGGAAATCAATGGAATACAGGCTTGCCAGATTTGTTGTCTTGTTGTAAATATATAAGTTACTTGTACCATATTTGTTAAGTGTAGGGCTCCTATATAACTTGATTATTAAATACACATCAACTGACTTGTCTGATTGGTGAGAGCCTCTCGGGTCGGGTGTGAATCCTTTTATAGGTATCCTTTTATTCGATGCAAACTCACTTGTAGTCGGTGCTGCTGATCGCATGACGGTGGCCGGGCAGATGTAATTCCTCTTCATAAATAGCCTATTTTGGGGGTACACCCCATCCGTGTGTCAATTATGCATGATGTATGCTTTTAACGATACTATTCATAAGCATAAATGAGCCGAACAAGCACCTATACAAACTTATTCATTTAAATATCAATTAGTCATAAAATTGTTCAAACTCATTTGACATAAACGAGTTCTTCTTGAACTAAGTTACGAGTAGCTCATCGAATGCTCGTTCGTTTGCAAACCTAAGCTCAATATCTGATTCATCGTGCATATAAGATACTAAATAGGGATATAAACATTGAAATAACAAAACAAAAATCATGATTTTAGATATCCTATATCCATAGGGTAAAAAGAAAGCGACGAGGTTGGTTGGTGAACAAGCCTTAAAATTTCACAATTGGATCCATTCAAATTGCGATAATTGCAAACAAGAATATATAACATATAACCCATAACTCTATGGCAATGCTCCCATTTATCTGCTTTAAAAATAAAGAAAATATCAAAGAGCAGTATATTTTGCGAGAAAAAAAAAAAATAGTACCACAAAGAAATGCTAATTCAAGAAAAATATAAATAAATTGCTTGAGTTAATGTCTCTAATTTGACCGAATGGTCGAGCAGTTGGTCTCAAACTATAAAATCTTGTGTTCAAGGCCTAAGCACATTAGGTTTAATGGATCATAACTAGCAAAACTCAATGGCTCAAGTAAAAAATAATGTTAAAAAAGCATTGAATTATTTATAACACGCAAATGCAGTTTAACAAACACTAGTCCTCAAAGGATAAATGAATTGGTGGTTGAGGGTGGTTCACCCTAGCCCCACTTATGTAGGAAAAACCCTATAAAAATTATATGTAATATAAAAGCTCATCTCATAAAGCTTCATGTAGTTATGTAAAATATAAAAACACATTTAAAAAAAATAATATCAAATTTTAAAATTAGAAATAATTCCCAAGTAACTCAAATGCTTATGTTAGCTAGATGTTATGTTGGGTGATGGAACCATAATCATGGTCTCAGTTGTTACCTTCTGCACATTCAAACTCTACCACTAATTCTTCTTTAAAAGTGCACCAATTTAAAGAAAAAATCCTACAAATCATTTCATTATCCTTCAAAAGCTCTCAAGCTAGAAAAACAAAAGATAAAAAATATTTATTTAAGAGTAAAGAACATATAATTTGAAATATAAATAACCCAGCTACCTTACACACTTCACGTCATATTATCGCAAACCAAAACAAAGCTCTGGGCAGCTTGTAAGTCCGACTTTTTCATCATCATCGCCAACAAAAATAAACATAAAAAAATACTAAAAAAGAAACTGATAAAGGCTACCATTGATCATAAGGGAGATAAATGGACATACTTCTAGACCACGTAAAATTTACACTCTCGCCTTTGTGAGCACAATTTCTAGTATGCTCTTAAGAAATTAAATCTTTGTTAATGTGACTTAATAAAAATATAATAAATTGTTTGAATGATTAAGTGTCTATAATTTGGCCTAATGGTTGAGCACTTGGTCTCAAACTATAAAATCTTGTGTTTAAGGCCTCCTTGCACATTTTGGTGTGCGTGAGTTAAGAAAAAAAAATAACAGTATATAACAAATCAAATCGGCAAGGATTTGATTACAAATTACGAGCAGCACACACGTTAAGTACATTAGGTTTAATGGATCACAACTAGCAAACCTCAATGTCTCAAGTTAAAAATAACACTAAAAAGCATTGAACTATTTATAACACGCAATTGCAATTTCACACACATTAATACTCAAAGAAGAAATGAAAGAGTAGTTGAGGGTGGCCCACCCTCGCCCCACTTAAATTTAGAATAAACACTCTAAAGATTATATGTAATATAAAAGCTCAGCTCATAAAGCTTCTTGTAGTTATGTAAAATACAAAAACA
>JXCR01051295.1:0-19688 GCA_002079205.1 Phalaenopsis hybrid cultivar
GCTCGAATGAAAAACACAGGGGAAGAAAACAATTTTCAACCATAATAAATGCATGTTAGTTGCAATATAAAGTTATCATAAAACATCAAATAAGATAAACCTCAGTCTAAGGAAATATCAAAAGTTGTCACATCACAGTGTCACCTTAGCAGAGTGAAAATCAATTGCTTATTAAGATGAAAGTTCAAGTGTGTCATGGTGAATAAAAAAATGGAGTTTCATTCCACAATAAATGTTATTCATCAGAGGAATAACTCTTTTATTTCTAAGGTGTTATAAAGAGCTAGTATTGTCATGCATGCAATGACAACTAAGGAGGCCCACCACTCCTTAGTTGTGATTTTTATATTATAAGGTAACAACTCTTTTAGAAGGTGTTATAAAGAGCTAGTATTGTCTTTCCTATAAAGTGCAATGACAACTAAGGAGGCACACCTCATNAGAAGATATGAATATAAAGCCTAAAGAGCTTTCTCAAGAGCTCTAAGAAGAAAAGAAAGATGAAATACAAGCTATATTTGAGATAAGACTTCACATAAGTTTAATTTTAGGGAAATTTACATGCATGTCCCTCTATTCTACGTATTTATATATTTAACAACTAAAATTTAATATTTACAAATCTAACACTTCCAAATCATAACATTATGTATAAAAATCTATACTTCACTTTTAAAAAGTCAGTAATAGCTATATATTTCTATGTAATATTAAAGAATTAAATGTTATACATATAATTATAAAAATTTAAATATTATATATAAATACATAGAAATTGTATGAAATGTATATAAATGCCTAATTTTATGCAATTTGGAGTTTATAGAATTTTAATGATCATAATATTTATGAATTATTTTCATAAATTTGATATTGAAGCTTGCAAAATAAGTTAACTTTTATTGAAATAAAACATGTAATTAAAATTTAGATGACCGAAATTAATTCCAAGTCACCAAAATAAGAAAACAAGAACATGTGCCAAGAATTCCGAACTACAAATCTAAACGCAGAGTAGCAACGACTAGTAGTCTTGCAGTCGACAAACTATTTTGAAATAATATATGAAAATTTACATAGATACCACATAAAAATTAATATTTGCATTTATAACATCTCTGTGTCATAAGTCTATGCACGAAAATGTGTCAAAATATGAATGTTTTTGTGTTGGATATGCAAATGCTTAAGAATTGTGTGGTTTGCATGTAATTGATACGTAGTTCAAAAAACTATATAAGTGATAGTTTTGTAAATAATAACGTTTCAAGAGATAGATGTTGTGAGTTGTGTCAGTTGTTGTGGCCTATAAAAATATGAAATAGGAGAACGATTTTTGACGAAGCGAAAAATAGAATGCGGAAATTCAGACTAGAAAAACAGTAATACGGCGGAACACACAGATTTACGAGGTTCGGCAAATTGTCTACGTTCACGGAGTTACGTAAGAGTTTACTACTTGAGGAATTTATACTAGTCAATCGTCTCGACTTATAAGAGGAATCTCTCACTTCGTTGCTCCATTTTCTTCTCTCTCTCTTTTTCTCTCTCTACACCGAGATACACCGAAAAAGATAAACTTATAAGAGAAATAAACTTAATTTCTCTTCTGTCACAAGCCACCAAGAAGAAGCTAAAGGAGAACAATCTTCTTCTTCTTTATTCTTCCTTCTGTCAAGCACGCACACACTGCTTACACTTTTCTTATTCTATCCCGAGGAAGCAATATTGGCGAAGAAGAACTCAAATGGGTTGTCCTAAAAACTCAAGGAGAGCCGCTTCTTTTATCACGAAACCGCAAGGAGCGAAGGGATGCTTCGCTTCGCGTTAGAGGAAGGCGGAACGGTTGGCGCGGTTCGCAAACAGATGAAGGCGGGAGCAGTTCGCGATTTTCCGCGGCATAGAGGGAGAAACGACTATTCGCAGAAATAGGAGCGGAAGAGGAAGGCGGGAGGCGGGATCAGGATCGGGCTCCAGCACAACAATAAAAACATAATTATCACATATAATTAATAATTTTCTTTTCAAATGTGTTAATGAGATTTGTCATTTTATTTCTTTGCATAATAAAATTTTTTTTATGTTGTTCATGTTAACATAAAATTGACACGTGATGATTTTTGTGCTCATTGTTCTCTATCGGATGGCTGGCCATCACATAGTCTATAAAGAATATACATTTGGATGCATCGACAAAAGAAAAGAGGGATTATGCATTCTTAATTTCATGGTGAAACTCTAAATTGGAGATGGACAATTTACATTATTCAATAATGGCAGCTTTAAAATCAAAATCATATTTGTATATGCTGTGTATTCTAATTTATTTATTGACCTATCATAAATAACGAAATAAAGGAGCATTTGCATACAACTAAATTCCTGTGCATGACAGAAAGTATAAAAGGTCTAGTCATGACTCCATGACTTATGAACCACAAGAAACTATGGACATTTCTTTACCTACCTCCTGCCTCCTTCTGCCAACTCCTTAACAGCGAGCAACGACCGGTTGGTAGCCCTTCCGATCGGCACTCATTGGCCGACGGCCTTCCCAATCAGCCTCTATTAGCCAGAACGACGCCCCAACCAACCTCTCTTAGTTGGACGATGCCCCAACTGACCTCTCATAGTTGGCCTACTCTCTCATCGATCGCTTTTAGTCGGACGACGCCCCGACTGGCATCTCGCGGCCAGCTTACGTTCTCGTTGATCCTCTCTTAGTCGGCTGACGCTCTGGCAGATAAGCGTTCAAGCCAGCCTTCCATTGGTCGACGATCTCTACAACGACCTCGCATGGCCTGCCGACGCTTCCACAACCTCCTTTGAACGATCGACTTTCCTACCGGCCCTCATGGCCCCTCATGGCTGATCTCTTCTCCAGCAGGCCACCACTGCAGGTGGCTTCAGCAAACCTCCTTTGGACGACAACTTCTCCAACTAGTCTCATCTCACCAATGACTTTTCCGGTCGGCCACCTCCCAAGAATGTGACTCTTCTAGATGGCCGCCGGCCGAAGATCAAATACGATAGCCGACAACGTCTCCGACAATATGCTCCGACGACAAAAGACCGAAATAGCTTGTTGTGCCCTCCATAAATCAAGGGCTAAATTGTAGTAATATATCCCCATACTTCTCCTCCTATAAATAGAAGACTCACCCCTTGAAATGTAAAGCCTTTAGGCTATCTCTCTTTCTCTCCCCCTTCATGTAGGGCAGGGTGACCCTCTCCCTCTCTTTCTCACTCAGAAGCCGGCTCTATTTCATGGACACGGTCCTTGTATTCAACACTGTATTTAAGTATCTAATGCCTTATAAGTTCTATATTTATACCACTAAAATCTATTATATCACATCAAATTACTATTCCAATTTATATAATAAAAAAAAAGTTGAAATGCCTCTTTATGTGGGATGACAAATATATAAAAATTGAAGTTTAGATGTTAGATATGCAAATACTTAAGAATTCAGTGGTATGTACGTAAATCCTCCTAAAATATAACACGTAGTCTTTATACATTACAAAGCTCATACTCCAATACAATTTTGACTTGGTCGATCACATGACTTCTAATATGCTGACGTTAGATATCATCATTTAAACCACATGCTAAAATCAATTTATAATCCAATATTAAAATATTTTGCACAATATCTTATTTACAGTTGAAAATGAATGTCAGCTTCCACCCCAAATCAGTCAATATTTTTTTTTTTTTGTAGTAGTTACATATATTACATCTAAGACTTGCTTAATTGCCTAAACGAGCAAAAGTGCTAAAAAATATCTTTCTGTCTATCTGGCCATCCTCTCTATTATATCCAAGCCAACAACATTTGTGCATCGACCACCGCATGTGTGTAATCGAGTCCCTCTCCCTCGACTCTACCTTCTTTCAATGGGGACTGAGAACCAATGTCTAGAAGCCTCTGCAAATCGACCATTTTTAAATTACAAGTTGAGGCTACGCCATATAGCTGACTCCATTGACAACATGAACATTTGCTATCTCGCTTGATTTGATCTAACGCTAGGACTGATGGAGTCCAGTTCACTCGGTATGGTTGGGCAATGAAGTTTTGAGGATCTCTGCAGTTGAGATGGGCCCAACTATGGTCGATGGTGAAGATAGACTAGTTGTCATTGGATTGATGGATTGTGAGACATGAGGGATTTAGGGGTGGACCGAGATAACTCTAATCATGTGGCAAAGAGTAGAGATACAAAGAAGGGAAGAAGAAATGAGAGAGATGGAGCACTGGAGAGAAGAATAAACGAATGGTGATATGATAGATTGAGTGCTATTTTTTCAGCACTTCTAAAGGTTTGCAGTGTGATGTTAGTAAATATTAAATTTAAGGTGCTAATGTGATATCTATGTTAATCTCTCTTTTGTGAAACCCTTAGAAGTCAAATCATAGGCTCGAATGAAAAACACAAGGGAAGAAAACAATTTTTCAACCATAATAAATGCATGTTAGTTGCAATATAAAGTTATCATAAAACATCAAATAAGATAAACCACAGTCTAAGGAAATATCAAAAGTTGTCACATCACAGTGTCACCTTAGCAGAGTGAAAATCAATTGCTTATTAAGATGACTGTTCAAGTGTGTCATGGTGAATAAAAAAATGGAGTTTCATTCCACAATAAATGTTATTCATCAGAGGAATAACTCTTTTATTTCGAAGGTGTTATAAAGAGCTGGTATTGTCATGCATGCAATGACAACTAAGGAGGCCCACCACTCCTTAGTTGTGATTTTTATATTATAAGGTAACAACTCTTTTAGAAGGTGTTATAAAGAGCTAGTATTGTCTTTCCTATAAAGTGCAATGACAACTAAGGAGGCACACCTCATGCATGCAATGACAACTCTTTTATTTCTAAGGTGTTATAAAGAGCTAGTATTGTCTTTCCTATTTTTATGATTTTTATATTCTTTAATGCTTCTAATATTCTATGTATCAAGAATTTTGCAATAAGATTATACTTTGGAGAATTAAATTTATTTTATGAAATAATGTTCATCCATTATTTATTTATTCTTATTATTTTGTTTGGAGAATTGAAATGGATTTGAAGATATGAATATTGATGAACCCTTAAAGAGCTTCTCAAGAAGATGAGAAAGAAAAAAGACGAAAATACAAGTTATATTTGAGATAGAGTGCAAAAACAATGTCTATTATTAGGAATAAGAAGAAGAGAAAGCAGATTAATAGTGGCACTGAGGTGTTCATAGAGAATATAGAAGATTTCATTAAGAAGTCTAATGAACTTCTTTATAACTTTAAGGAATTAATCAATCTTAAAAAACTCACTGAAAATTTGAGAAGTGAAACGAGTACATCATTTGACAATTCTTTGAAGTTTATATTAAAATGATTTGTCTTTTGCATGAGTACTTGAGAATGTCAGGTCTTTGCAATATTCATAGCAGATTCAATGTTCATGTTATTTCAATTCTTGATTGATGTCAAATCGAGTGTGATAGTTGAGTGCAAAAACAATGTCTATTATTAGGAATAAGAAGAAGAGAAAGCAGATTAATAGTGGCACTGAGGTCTTCATAAAGAATATAGAAGATTTCATTGAGAAGTCTAATGAACTTCTTTATAACTTTATGGAATTTATCAATCTTAAAAAACTCACTGAAAATTTGATAAGTGAAACGAGTACATCATTTGACAATTCTTTTAACCTTATATTAAAATGATTTGTCTTTTGCATGAGTACTTGAAAATGTTAGGTCTTTACAATATTCATAGCAGATTCAATGTTCATGTTATTTCAATTCTTGATTGATGTCAAATCGAGTGTCATAGTCCTAATGGAAGACAAAACAATTCGTGCGTATGGGTTTGTAGAGCATCATTGAATGCAGATTGTTTCGCATAAGATTTATGTAGGAATTGATAGAAAACCTTCTCTCAAATTGGGTGATTCATGTTCAAAATACATAGCCCCTTTTCCTTCCTGCCTCCAGCATCTTCTTCCTGTCGAATCTAAGAAATCGTGAAGCTAACTGGATAAGAATTGGAGGCGGTGGTGGGGAGCTCACCGACCAATGATCTCAATTAGTTGCCATCATTTGGAAGCCAGTCAGAGACATGATTCTCTGCTCCCCAACTTTGAGAAATTATGCACAGAAGATTGCTTAGAAGATTTTAAGTTTTATGAGCCTGATAAAGATTCCATTAAAACTGAAATTTTTAAAACTAATAAATAAATAAGTGAATAAATAAAACTTGCAGATTAAAGTTCTCCTACTTATACAATTATCTTTATTATAAATAATAATCGTTTGACTCACAACATTCAACTCCGTCCAAGCAGAATGATAGTCATTGCTTACGCAAAGCTTCAGATCATGATTATTAGTTGTGTGTCAGAAGATTCACAATCATAGAGCAATAAATAAATAAAGATCCTACACACAAGACCTATAAAAGAGAAGTGAATAGAAGAAGATATCTTGATTTTTTATGTGAAAATCATAGAAAAGGAAAAAATCAAGGGGTCTGATCTGATTGAATAATTCACTATGTAATTGTAAGTACATATGTTCACTCTCATTTTCAATTAAGAACGATAGAATTATAATATTGATGTATAACAATAGTTCAATAATAATAATTGTAAGGGATTGTAAAGGCCGTAGTCATCAATTGCTATGATGGTTGCTTCAAAAGCACATGTTTGTCGCAGAGGTTGTAGTAGGGAGCTGCAACAGCTATGAGCTACGCAAGCCATGGTTGGTCACATTGGATGTAGTGCTGAGAGGCGATAGTGTCAATTGGTCGCAGAATTGATGACTGCAATACTGTTAGTTGGCCACGAATGTTGTAGTTAGAAGCTGCAATGGTGTTTGTCCAAATAAATCATATTTGGTTACTACAATATTATCAAATGATCACATTGGTCCTAGTTTGTGATTACTCCTCTCAAAACGGGGGGTATAATTTTACACAAGATATATTACTTGTAGCTATACAAAGATATCTTTGTTAGGAACAATCATCAAATTCTGGTCACAACGGTCGTAAATAGCGGTCAATGGGTGGTGATTCTACTATATAGATGTGATTAACAAAAAAATTGTTTCTCATTTAAACAAAGGGATTGCAATGTTGCAAGATTGTAGGATGTTGATTTTTCCTTGAAAATAGTGAAGATTGATAGAAATTTAATAGAGAACATGTATGATGATGGTGATTATCAAGTGATGGTGGTTTTTAATAGCGATTATGCGATGCCTTTGTGATGGTTGTTTATTAGTAGCGATGGAAACCATGCAACAATGGTATGTCAGTTTTGGCGGCTGAATAAAATTGATTTGGCGATGATTATTATTGGCAGACATTAGTTTCAAAGTATTTTTCATAAGTGTAGACTTAGCTTTTAGGTTTCTCTTCCCTACTCCCTCCATATTAAAAATTGGGTCTTATTACCATGACTCACCCTCTGTGCGATGGTCGAAGTTCATCCCAATAATAAGAAGGTTTCTATGAAGGATTCCCTCAAAAAGGCCACTGATAGACCTTTCAGCTGTCTAAAGGATTTTTTCAGTGGACCGAATGATTATCAGACAATTGAATGCTAACAACCGCAGATCATTAATACCCCGCTTCAAATAGTCATGATTAAAAAACGGTGCTAACGACGCTTACGAATATTAAAAGATCCCAGAGTCAGTAATAAATTTGTAAAAGGGAAATATCACATTAATCATTTGTGACATTTTTATTTAAACAGGGGCTAATATGTAACCAATTAGACACTCCCTATAATTTATAAATAGATGGTTCATTTCTTCAAGAAGTGACAAATGAACCTGTTCCTCAAATATCTGTGTTGTTATGCTCTCTACTTTTCCATTCCACTCGTCTGTCTGACGCTCCGTTTCTTGGGCGTGATCCAAACGACATTTTTGGATTCAACACATAAATTCATCTTATTTTTGTAATACAATCATTGCAGTTTTAGATTTATATGACATGCAAGCTAACTTGAGCTTGACTCAATATATGACTCGTAAGTCATGCTTGATGAGCTCTAAGTCAAACTTAAGCTAGCTTAGGGGCTCAACTCATTAGCTTACAAGCCAACTATATTAAAAATATTAATATAAAATATACTTAAAATATATTAAAATTTTCTAATTCAATTACCGAATTCTTTAAAATACTTAAAATGCATCCACAATTATTATTCTTCTTCTAATTTCACATTTTTTTAATAACTTATTAAAATAATTACTTACATTATAACTATATTTTCCTCTCTTTTGTAATAAATAAGCTAGCTGATGAGCTCGAGAGACAACTAGAACATATATAATCAAGGTCGAGCTCAAATTCAGTCACATTTCATTAATTAATTAAGCATGAGCTCGAGTCAATACACGTTTACACCCACATACATAAATAACTAGGTATTTAAAATAAATAATTTAAAAATAAAAAAAATCATAATCAATAAACATAGAAAATAATTATTACATTTTGCTTTAATAATTGTTTAAGATTCATCCATTCCATGGTGCAGTAATTTCCACTATTTTAATGCCCAAATTAACGCCGAGGACCACTAAACATATTCTTGTTAAAGCCATACTAACTAAAGCTGATTTATATTAAATGAGTCATTAATTGATTGGAATCTTTGAATTTCGTGCAACAGATCGGAATTCATGAGCTCTAAATTTAAGGCTGATGGAGTCAAACTGTAAAAAATAAGAAAAATTATTGTATACATGTGTGCGGTGTCCGATCTACATCGTAAATCATGGTAATTTATGTATTTTGGTGGGCCCCACTTTAATAAAGGAGCATTTACATAGATACCACACATTTCCTATTTATTTACATATCTAACACTAAAGTTTTATTTTTATATTTTTACCACCCAATATCTTGTTATTATATAAAGAATATCATTATTTTAACTTTTAAAAAGTGAAAACACATTTTAAAGCATATTAAAATGGTTTAAATGTAAAAATTAAAGCCAAATCCATCTTTTCATTATTATATTTTAATAATTAAAATTATCTTTTCATCCTCAGGTAAAATAATATATGTGTAAAAATGAAATTTTGGATGTGAGATGAATACATTCATACGAATTGGGTGCTATGTATGTAATTTTACCCACAATGAATATATGATTTGTAGGATTCAAGCAGTTATTATTGTTATGGGGGCATTTACATGCATACCACTCAATTCCTATATATTTATAGATCTAANCGGCAAAAGTGCTAAAAAATATCTCTCTGCCTATCTCGACATACTCTCTATTATATCCAAGCCAACAACATTTGTGCATCGACCACCGCATGTGTGCCATCGAGTCCCTCTCCCTCGACTCTACCTTCTTTCAATGGGGACTGAGAACCAATGTCCAGGAGCCTCTGCAAATCAACCATTTCTACATTACAAGTTGAGGCTACGCCATAGAGCTGACTGCATGTCATAAAGCATGACACCATGAACATCTGCTATCTCGCTTGATTTGATCTAACGCTAGGGCTGATGGAGTCGAGTTCGCTCGGTATGGGCAGTGAAGTTTTGAGAATCTCTGCAATTGAGATGGGCCCAACTATGGTCGATGGTGAAGATAGACTAGTTGTCATTGGATTGATGGATTGTGAGACATGAGGGATTTAGGGGTGGACCGAGATAACTCTAACCATGTGGCAAGGAGTAGAGATACAAATAAGGGAAGAAGAAATGAGAGAGATGGAGCACTTGAGAGAAGAATAAACGAAGGGTGATAAGATAGATTGAGTGCTATTTTTTCAGCACTTCTGAAGAATTGCAGTGTGATGTTAGTAAATATTAAATTTAAGGTGCTAATGTGATATCTATGTTAATCTCTCTTTTGTGAATCCCTTAGAAGTCAAATCATATGCTCGAATGAAAAACACAGGGGAAGAAAACAATTTTCAACCATAATAAATGCATGTTAGTTGCAATATAAAGTTATCATAAAGCATCAAATAAGATAAACCTCAGTCTAAGGAAATATCAAAAGTTGTCACATCACAGCGTCACCTTAGCAGAGTGAAAATCAATTGCTTATTAAGATGACTGTTCAAGTGTGCCATGGTCAATAAAAAAATGGAGTTTCATTCCACAATAAATGTTATTCATCAGAGGAACAACCCTTTTATTTCTAAGGTGTTATAAAGAGCTAGTATTGTCATGCATGCAATGACAAGTAAGGAGGCCCACCACTCTTTCCTATTTTTATGATTTCTATATTCTTTAATGCTTCTAATACTCTATGTATCAAGAATTTTGCAATAAGTTTATACTTTGGAGAATTAAATTTGTTTTATGAAATTATCTCCATCCATTATTTATTTATTATTATTATTTTGTTTGGAGAATTGAAATGGATTTGAAGATATGAATATTGATGAACCCTTAAAGAGCTTCTCAAGAAGATGAGAAAGAAAAAAGACGAAAATACAAGTTATATTTGAGATAGAGTGCAAAAACAATGTCTATTATTAGGAATAAGAAGAAGAGAAAGCAGATTAATAGTGGCACTGAGGTCTTCATAAAGAATATAGAAGATTTCATTGAGAAGTCTAATGAACTTCTTTATAACTTTATGGAATTTATCAATCTTAAAAAACTCACTGAAAATTTGATAAGTGAAACGAGTACATCATTTGACAATTCTTTTAACCTTATATTAAAATGATTTGTCTTTTGCATGAGTACTTGAAAATGTTAGGTCTTTACAATATTCATAGCAGATTCAATGTTCATGTTATTTCAATTCTTGATTGATGTCAAATCGAGTGTCATAGTCCTAATGGAAGACAAAACAATTCGTGCGTATGGGTTTGTAGAGCATCATTGAATGCAGATTGTTTCGCATAAGATTTATGTAGGAATTGATAGAAAACCTTCTCTCAAATTGGGTGATTCATGTTCAAAATACATAGCCCCTTTTCCTTCCTGCCTCCAGCATCTTCTTCCTGTCGAATCTAAGAAATCGTGAAGCTAACTGGATAAGAATTGGAGGCGGTGGTGGGGAGCTCACCGACCAATGATCTCAATTAGTTGCCATCATTTGGAAGCCAGTCAGAGACATGATTCTCTGCTCCCCAACTTTGAGAAATTATGCACAGAAGATTGCTTAGAAGATTTTAAGTTTTATGAGCCTGATAAAGATTCCATTAAAACTGAAATTTTTAAAACTAATAAATAAATAAGTGAATAAATAAAACTTGCAGATTAAAGTTCTCCTACTTATACAATTATCTTTATTATAAATAATAATCGTTTGACTCACAACATTCAACTCCGTCCAAGCAGAATGATAGTCATTGCTTACGCAAAGCTTCAGATCATGATTATTAGTTGTGTGTCAGAAGATTCACAATCATAGAGCAATAAATAAATAAAGATCCTACACACAAGACCTATAAAAGAGAAGTGAATAGAAGAAGATATCTTGATTTTTTATGTGAAAATCATAGAAAAGGAAAAAATCACGGGGTCTGATCTGATTGAATAATTCACTAGGTAATTGTAAGTACATATGTTCACTCTCATTTTCAATTAAGAACGATAGAATTATAATATTGATGTATAACAATAGTTCAATAATAATAATTGTAAGGGATTGTAAAGGCCGTAGTCATCAATTGCTATGATGGTTGCTTCAAAAGCACATGTTTGTCGCAGAGGTTGTAGTAGGGAGCTGCAACAGCTATGAGCTACGCAAGCCATGGTTGGTCACATTGGATGTAGTGCTGAGAGGCGATAGTGTCAATTGGTCGCAGAATTGATGACTGCAATACTGTTAGTTGGCCACGAATGTTGTAGTTAGAAGCTGCAATGGTGTTTGTCCAAATAAATCATATTTGGTTACTACAATATTATCAAATGATCACATTGGTCCTAGTTTGTGATTACTCCTCTCAAAACGGGGGGTATAATTTTACACAAGATATATTACTTGTAGCTATACAAAGATATCTTTGTTAGGAACAATCATCAAATTCTGGTCACAACGGTCGTAAATAGCGGTCAATGGGTGGTGATTCTACTATATAGATGTGATTAACAAAAAAATTGTTTCTCATTTAAACAAAGGGATTGCAATGTTGCAAGATTGTAGGATGTTGATTTTTCCTTGAAAATAGTGAAGATTGATAGAAATTTAATAGAGAACATGTATGATGATGGTGATTATCAAGTGATGGTGGTTTTTAATAGCGATTATGCGATGCCTTTGTGATGGTTGTTTATTAGTAGCGATGGAAACCATGCAACAATGGTATGTCAGTTTTGGCGGCTGAATAAAATTGATTTGGCGATGATTATTATTGGCAGACATTAGTTTCAAAGTATTTTTCATAAGTGTAGACTTAGCTTTTAGGTTTCTCTTCCCTACTCCCTCCATATTAAAAATTGGGTCTTATTACCATGACTCACCCTCTGTGCGATGGTCGAAGTTCATCCCAATAATAAGAAGGTTTCTATGAAGGATTCCCTCAAAAAGGCCACTGATAGACCTTTCAGCTGTCTAAAGGATTTTTTCAGTGGACCGAATGATTATCAGACAATTGAATGCTAACAACCGCAGATCATTAATACCCCGCTTCAAATAGTCATGATTAAAAAACGGTGCTAACGACGCTTACGAATATTAAAAGATCCCAGAGTCAGTAATAAATTTGTAAAAGGGAAATATCACATTAATCATTTGTGACATTTTTATTTAAACAGGGGCTAATATGTAACCAATTAGACACTCCCTATAATTTATAAATAGATGGTTCATTTCTTCAAGAAGTGACAAATGAACCTGTTCCTCAAATATCTGTGTTGTTATGCTCTCTACTTTTCCATTCCACTCGTCTGTCTGACGCTCCGTTTCTTGGGCGTGATCCAAACGACATTTTTGGATTCAACACATAAATTCATCTTATTTCTGTAATACAATCATTGCAGTTTTACATTTATATGACATATGCAAGCTAACTTGAGCTTGACTCAATATATGACTCGTAAGTCATGCTTGATGAGCTCTAAGTCAAACTTANTTGTAATACAATCATTGCAGTTTTAGATTTATATGACATGCAAGCTAACTTGAGCTTGACTCAATATATGACTCGTAAGTCATGCTTGATGAGCTCTAAGTCAAACTTAAGCTAGCTTTGGCTCAACTCATTAGCTTACAAGCCAACTATATTAAAAATATTAATATAAAATATACTTAAAATATATTAAAATTTTCTAATTCAATTACCGAATTCTTTAAAATACTTAAAATGCATCCACAATTATTATTCTTCTTCTAAATTCACATTTCTTTAATAACTTATTAAAATAATTACTTAAATTATAACTATATTTTCCTCTCTTTTGTAATAAATAAGCTAGCTGATGAGCTCGTGAGACAACTAGAACATATATAATCAAGGTCGAGCTCAAATTCAGTCACATTTCATTAATTAATTAAGCACGAGCTCGGGTCAATACACCTTTACACCCACATACATAAATAACTAGGTATTTAAAATAAATAATTTAAAAATAAAAAAAAAATCATAATCAATAAACATAGAAAATAATTATTACATTTTGCTTTAATAATTGTTTAAGATTCATCCATTCCATGGTGCAGTAATTTCCCCTCTTTTAATGCCCAAATTAACGCTGAGGACCACTAAACATATTCTTGTTAAAGCCTTACTAACTAAAGCTAACTTATATTAAATGAGTCATTAATTGATTGGAATCTTTGAATTTCGTGCAACAGATCCGAATTCATCAGCTCTAAATTTAAGGCTGATGGAGCTAAATGGTAAAAAATAAGAAAAATTATTGCATAAATATGGTGGCCTCATTTTAATAAAGGGGTATTTACATAAATACCACACATTTCCTATTTATTTACATATCTAACACTAAACTTTTATTTTTATATTTTTACCACCCAATATCTTGATATTATATAAAGAATATCATTATTTTAACTTTTAAAAAGCGGAAAACACATTTTAAAGCATATTAAAATGGTTTAGATGCGAAAATTAAAGCCAAATCCATCTTTTTCATTATTATATTTTAATAGTTAAATCTATTTTTTCATTCTTAGGTAAAATACTATGTGTGTAAAAATGAAACTTCAGATGTGAGATGAATACATTCATACGAATTGAGTGTTATGTAGGTAATGGATTCAAGTATTTATTATTGTTATGGGGGCACTTACATGCATACCGCTCAATTCCTATATATTTATAGGTCTAACATAACACCTCAACTTTAATTTTTACATTTACAACTTTACACCAAATTAAAAATATCATTATTTTATTTTTTTTTTTAAAGTAAAATGCACCTTTTCACACGTACACACACAAATAGTCCACCCTGGTGGCGGAGTCTAATGAAATCACGTCAGGTGGCGGAGACAGGAAAAAAAATAAAATCTACCTGGTAACACAAGAGAATATTCATCCCGTGTTATTCAGATATTATTGTGTATTATTCAAATTTTATTGTGTGTTATTCAATTGTTATTGATGTGTTATTGTGTTATTATAATATCAGGAATATTCCCTGAACACAATAACACCTGAACACCACAGAATAACACGGGGGGAATATTCTCATGTGTTACAGAGCCGATTTTTTTTTCTGTACATTCACGTGACGTGATTTCATTTGGACTCCGCAATAAACTCTACATGCGGAGCGGCGTCCTCCTACAATAATTTTTCCAAATGACCGTACCAACCCACTAATTACACAATAAGTCAAAAACAAAAAATAATTTAGTGAAATAGTACAAAAAAAAAAAATCTACACGTGGTGAAATGCGTGTGGGGGGACCGTCAGCAGCCCGATGATCTCCTCATACCTCCGTCGCCGTCCTGCTCGTAAATCAGAAAAAGAAAGTGGGACCAATGCCTTAAATTCATATATACCGTTCGATTCGAATCGGACGATCAACAGCGAAGCACGCATTCTGTGGTAGCAGTTGGTTGATGGGGGGTGCTTTGGCGGTACCTGCTCGGACAGGGAAACGGTAAATGGACTAATTAACCAACAAATCCACCGCTAAGATTTCCACTTGATTTTAAAATAAATGTTTATGGCCGTCCGATCTTTGTCGGTAATTTTTTACAAAATATTTGCATTGGATTCCATGAAATTAATCAGTTTTTTAACATATTTTATCAATGTAACTGGAAATGTAATTATGGTGTCATTATAAGTGATTTTATATCTCTTCTCTTTATACATATATATATATATATATNCTAAAGCTAATTTATATTAAATGAGTCATTAATTGATTGGAATCTTTGAATTTCGTGCAACAGATCAGAATTCATCAGCTCTAAATTTAAGGCTGATGGAGTTAAACCGTAAAAAATAAGAAAAATTATTGCATGCATGCATGCGGTGTCCCCGATCTACATTATTTCGACGGGCCCCACTTTAATAAAGATGCATTTACATAGATACCACACATTTCCTATTTATTTACATATCTAACACTAAAATTTTATTTTTACGTTTTTACCACCCAATATCTTGATATTATATAAAGAATATCATTATTTTAACTTAAAAAAAAGCAGAAAACACATTTTAAAGCATATTAAAATGGTTTAAATGTAAAAATTAAAGCCAAATCCATCTTTTCATTATTATATTTTAATAATTAAAATTATCTTTTCATCCTCAGGTAAAATAATATATGTGTAAAAATGAAACTTTGGATGTGAGACGAATAATTCATACAAATTGAGTGCTATGTAGGTAATTTTACCTACAATGAATATATGATTTGTAGGCTTCAAGCAGTTATTATTGTTATGGGGGCATTTACATGCATACCACTCAATTCCTATATATTTATAGATCTAAGACCTGAACTTTACTTTTTACTTTTACAACTTTACACCACATAAAAATGTCATTATTTTATTTTTTGAAAAGTAAAATGCACACACACACAAATAGTCCACCCCACTCAAATTAATGCATCACGAGGGAATATTCCTCCCAGGTGGCGGAGTCTAATGAAATCACGTCAGGTGGCGGTGACAGGAAATAAAATAAAATCTACCCGATAACACAAGAGAATATTCATCCCGTGTTATTCAGATGTTATTGTGTATTATTCAAATGTTATTGTGTATTATTCAAGAGTTATTGTGTGTTATTCAAGTATTATTGATGTGTTATTGTGTTATTATAACACCGGGAATATTTTCCGAACACAATAACACCTGAATATCACATAATAACACGGGGGGGAAATATTCTCCTGTGTTACCGGGCCAATTTTTTTTCTGTACATTCACGTGGCGTGATTTCATTGGACTCTGCAAGAAACTCTACATGCGGAGAAGTGTACTCCTACAATAATTTTTCGAAATGACCAAACCAACCCACAAATTACACTAAGAAAGTCAAAAACAAATGTACACGTGGTGAAATGCGTGTGGGGGGGACCGTTAGCAGCCCGATGATCTCCTCATACCTCCGTCGCCGTCCTGCTCGTAAATCAGAAAAAGAAAGTGGGACCAATGCCTATAATTCATATATGCCGTTCGATTCGAATCGGACGATCAACAGCCAAGCACGCATTCTGTGGTAGCAGTTGGTTGATGTGGGGTGCTTTGGCGGTACCTGCTCGGACAGGGAAACGGTAAATGGGCTAATTAACCAACAAATCCACCGCTAAGATTTCCACTAGATTTTAATAAAATGTTTATGGCCGTCCGATCTGTCGGTAATTTTTTACAAAATATTTGCATTGGATTCCATGAAATTAATCAGTTTTTTTAACATATTTTATATACCTGAAAATGTAATTATGGTGTCATTATAAGTGATTTTATATCTCCTTTATATATATATATATAATACAATGTTTAGTATGATGGGAATTGGCTTTTGTCATTCATAAAATGGCTAGGACAGCCCACTCCATGATTAGGGTTACATTTGTAGTAGGGCCACTTAGCCCACAAGGACAAATTGCTCCTTGAATTCCTCTTCACCAATTATAGATCACAGGGGTACTACAAAGAAAGAGTAACTCAGATAATAAGTTAAATTTATTACATAACTACCAATGGAGTTGNGTTTAGCCCACAAGGACAAATTGCTCCTTGAATTCCTCTTCACCAATTATAGACCACAGGGGTACTACAAAGAAAGAGTAACTCAGATAATAAGTTAAATTTATTACATAACTACCAATGGAGTTGCCCATCTCCTTTATTGACTCTTTAACAAGCATGAGAAAATGCTTTCAAACATTGCATGCCAAACCATTTAAGGTCGAAATTGATTGATGAGAATTATTATTATTATTTTGACGACTTGATGGTTACACAGTAGCAAGAATTGGAAGAGATATAAAATGGTAATTTTCTTGAACAACTTGATCATTGTGTTAAAAATAAAGATGTCTTTGTTAATGAGGTCCAGGTACATCTATTTGCTCTTGATACATGTTGGAAGGTCTACTGCAGTAGAGTAATGAATTATCTGTTAGTGTTGAACGATAATTCAACACTGTTGTGGGATATGTACTTCCTGGCATAGAAATGAGACGAAAAAGAAGACAAGCAAACATAGATCGTTTACGTGGTTCGATCCAATTGGATCTNAAAATTGATTGATGGGAATTATTATTATTATTTTGACGACTTGATAGTTATATAGTAGCAAGAATTTGAAGAGATATAAAATGGTAATTTTCTTGAACAACTTGATCATTGTGTTAAAAATAAAGATGTCTTTGTTAATGAGGTCCAGGTACATCTATTTGCTCTTGATACATGTTGGAAGGTCTACTGCAGTAGAGTAATGAATTATCATGTTAGTGTTGAACGATAATTCAACACACTCAAATAATAAAAGAGAAAAGTACACGGGATGAGATGCTTAAAATTTTATGTGAAAAATCCTAGAAAAAAGTAGAAAAACCACAAGGTCTAAACTAATTGAAACATTATACAATGAAAGATGAATGCACATGTTCACTCTTCTTATAAATTAGAAAAGATGAAGTTATAAAGCTGATCATTTTAAATGTACAACAATAGTTTATAAATAATAGTAATGAATGTAGTTCTTACTGTAGTGGGTTGTAAGTATCATATTTGGTTGCTATAAAGGCAAAAGTTCATCATAAATATTGTAGAAAATGGTTGTAGCATCAATTTGTCATAGGACGTAGTTGAAAGTCATAGCAGTGGTTGACCAATGTGGGTTGCAGACGGTCACTTCTAAAGTTTTAGTTAGCTATAGAGGTTGTAGTAGGAAGCTGCAGAAGCTGTAAGCCATGTTGGTTGTGGTTGGTCACGTTTGTTGTAGTGGTGAGTTGTGATGACGTCAGTAGGCTATAAAGGCTGAGTCGAGAGCTTCATGAGTTATGGACCACGTATGTCCTAGTTGTTCACATAAGTCATAATGGTGAATTGTAATGACATCCATTAGCTGTAAAGGTCGAACTCGAAATTTCCATTAGTTGTGAGTCATGTAACATCTAGTGGTGAGATATGATGATGTTTGTAGACTATAGAGACCAAAGTCGGGGATTGTACAAGCTTTGAACCATGTAAGTCATAGTGTTGAGTTGTGATAACATCCATACATCGCAAATACTAGAGTCGGGAGTTGAACAAGGTATGGGCTATTTAGGTCGTAGCTAGTCATGCAGATCGTAGTGGTGAGCTGTGAAGACGTCCGTAAGCCATATGGGCCGGAGTCAGGAGTTGCATGAGATGTGAACCACACAATCGTAGTCGGTCACCTAGGGCGTAGTGGNGGAGGTGCATACTGCAGAATAATATTTGAAGAATGGATAGGCGAAGTTGGCCTTGGAAGAGGAAGTCATCTGAGAAAGCAAGTGGTGACTTTGAATCTGTTAGGGCTTCTATGTCTAACACAGGAATCAAGCAGGGAGAGCAGGTCAGTTACTCAGAAGTTTAATTTGTGTCATGATTTTAAAATAAAGAAAGATTTACATGCATATTACACAATTTTTATGTACTTACATATCTAACAGCTAAAGTTTTATATTTACATATATAACATTGTCAAAGTCTATGCAAAAAGTGGTGCACTTCACTTGAAACAAATTGATAGTAGTACTTTTTTTTTTATGTATCTTAAAGGGTTGAGGGTTCTAGAAGTAAATATTAAAATGTATGTCAATAATAATTATGTGGTATGTGTTCAATAAAATAGACTTATCTATTGCTTGATGATTTTGAAGTTTTACCGACTCTTAGGAGAAAATATTATGTCCAGAGTAGATGCAAACTACGCCATGACAATGACTGTGATCCATCAGAGTCATTTTTTTTTATCTTCTACGCTTCTTTCGGTTGATCACAGCTATTGTCCGGACATAACTTGCGTCCAAGACTTTGGACGTAATATTTTTTCAATGGGGGCTGTAAAAGAACTAAGGTTGAGCAAACACAAGTGTTATTATGCTCGGACAAAAAAAAAAATTTATTGTGTTCTCCTCATGAACTTATTACACTGACAATGAGTTATTCATGAGCACAATGTCTACTTGAATGTCATATCTAAATTAGAGTTTACACATTGCTTTGTATATATGTCTATGTCCATATAAATAAATTATATATATATATATA
>JXCR01051295.1:22273-60586 GCA_002079205.1 Phalaenopsis hybrid cultivar
CGATCTGCTCTGAGACGGATTTGTCTTCATGCATTTTGAAGGAGTATAGGCGCTGCTTCAGAAAGAGCCTATTAGCCAGAGACTTTGTCAGGTAGAGTACCTCGAGTTTGGCCCAAAGTGCTTGAGCCGTTGTCTCCCTCGACACCTCCCTCAGAACTTTGTCGCCCAGGCTCAGGATTATCAAACTGTGAGCCTTGTCCAGCATGACGATCTTCTCCTTCTCAGTCATGTCGGCCGGTGGAGGGAATCTTTAGTTTGAAGGAAGTACACGGAAGGAGATGCTTAAAATTTTATGTGAAAAATCCTAGAAAAAGGTAGAAAAACCACAAGGTCTAACATAATTGAAACATTATACAATGAAAGATGAATGCACATGTTCACTCTTCTTATAAATTAGAAAAGATGAAGTTNCGCTTCTCACTCTTCTCTTTAGGAATAAACTAGCTTTTTTTTCCTAATAATTTGGGTTATCATGGTCTTTATCTTCTTATTTTCTTGCTTCTTGTAGGGTGGGAGAAGGCTGAAGCTGAAACTTTGGCTTTAAAACAGCAGCTCGAATCTGTAATCCTTCTTAAACTCACTGCTGAAGAGCAAGCAGTTCATCTAGATAGCGCACTTAAGGAGTGTGTAAAGCAGATTCGTAACGTGAAGGAAGAAAATGAAAGAAAACTCCACGATGTTGTCTTCACAAAGACCAAACTTTGGGAGAAAGCGAAATCTGAACTTGAAACTACGATTGCTGGTTTTGAGCAAGAGCTCCGTAAGAATTCTGCCGATACCATTGCAATTTCAAGGTCTCTTCAGGAACGTTCTGCGTTGTTGATGAAAATCAAGGAAGAAAAATCTCAGGCTGATGCTGAGATTGAAGATCTCAAAACAAGCATTCAGTCATATGAAAGGGAAATAAGCTCTCTGAAATATGAGCTAAATGTTGTAACCAAGGAGTTGGAGATTCGTAATGAGGAGAAGAACATGAGTATGAAGTCTGCTGAGGTAGCGGACAAGCAGCACATTNCCAATTGTTGTGAGATATGTACTTCTTGGCATAGAAATGAGACGAAAAAGAAGACAAGCAAACACAGATCGTTTACCTGGATCTACGTCCACGGAAGGGAATCAAATCAATATATCATAATACAAAAGAAATAGAGAATACATAGCTTATACATAGAGACGAGCCCTCATCTTCTTTCTGTGGCCATGGAGAATACATAGCTTATACATAGAGATGAGCCCTCATCTTCAAGGGAATCAATCAAATAGTTCACTAAGACAAAAGAAATAGAGAATACATAGCTTATACATAGAGACGAACTCTCATCTT
Organism: Phalaenopsis hybrid cultivar; assembly: GCA_002079205.1. NCBI lineage: Eukaryota > Viridiplantae > Streptophyta > Magnoliopsida > Asparagales > Orchidaceae > Phalaenopsis > Phalaenopsis hybrid cultivar. The sequence continues at coordinate 23,598 of JXCR01051295.1, forward strand.
CCTTCTATGACCTCCCTCTCAAGCAACACCTTGATACAAGGCCTCAAGATGCATCAATATATCACTAAGGCAAAAGAAATGGAGAATACATAACTTATACATAGAGATGAGCCCTCACAGTTCACTAAGGCAAAAGAAATGAAGAATACATAGCTTATACATAGAGATGAGCCCTCATCTTCAATGGCCTCCCCTCAAGCGACACCTTGATACAAGGCCTCAAGATGCTCTCCTCCTCTCTAACTCTATAGCTATTCACTCCTCCTTTGTGGTAGCATAAGATATCATCCCTTGCTCTCCTAAGCCTCACACCCTCTCTATTTATAGAAGCAAGAGAGTCGTAGGTGGGAGGTAGGTGAGCGTCCTTGCTCTCCTAAGCCTCACACCCTCTCTATTTATAGAAGCAAGAGAGTGGTAGGTGGGCCTTGCTCACCTAGGCCTCACACCCTCTCTATTTATAGAAGCAAGAGAGTGGTAGGTGGGAGGTAGCTCTCCTAGGCCTCACACCCTCTCTATTTATGGAAGCAAGAGAGTGGTAGGTGGGAGGTCTCTCCTAAGCCTCACACCCTTAAGATTTCTTCCCTTTAGATCGCTTCACTTTAGATCTCTTCCCTTTGCTCCTCCTTCGTCGTTGGCCACGAACACCTTTACGTGGACACCTTTAGCCAAGAAGTATGGATCTTCCCACACCTCTTCTTCGTCGCTGACCGCGAACACCTTTACGCGGACTCCTCTAGCCAAGAAGTATGGATCTTCCCACAGACGGCGCCAAATTGTTATTTTGACCCCCAATTAATGAACTAAGGTAAAAGGGCAATTTTGTAATGTGGCANTATATGTGCCCCCAACCACCCTCATGTGTCTAACTATTTGAGGACCGCCCTCACCACCGGCAAACTGTCTAGAAAGGGATTCGAACCCGTGACCTAAGGGGACTTACGACATTCAAAGAGGCTGCTTTACCAACAGGTTACGGCTGACATCACACACACACACACACACACACACATATATCTAAAAATTTTACGTATTTTTTTTCCCACACACACATATAAACAACATGTTCACCGCATATGCAAAGCCTTGAACCCAGGACCTTTTGGTTAAAAGACAAAGTTCTTTTGACATTTGCCTAGGGGTTGAAAGCTCTCTCTTCATATATATGCAAAAACGTATATAATTATGAATACATGCATGCATGTATGCATATATCTATGTATAGATGAATATAATCAAGCCATTATTTTTACAGCTCTTTTGCTTGGAGGAACCAACCAATGTATTGTTTGATATTGTTTTTTTCTTGTAGGAGCATACAAAGCCTGTGAGTTTCATACAAATTTCTGTAGAAAAATATGAGCATTTTATTGGTATTGAAGAACAAGTGTTGGCTCTGAACGAAAAACTGGATGATATGACGGAAAAGCTATCCTCAGCTCAGGCTGATATGGCCACAAAGGATGATATCGTAAAGCAACATGCTAAAGTTGCTGAAGAAGCTATTTCAGGTACCTTCATGTTTAAAATTTAAATGTAATCTGCTTCTTACTCTTCTCTTTAGGCATAAAGTAGCTTTTTTTTCCTAATAATTTGGGTTATCATGGTCTTTATCATCTTATTTTCTTGCTTCTTGTAGGGTGGGAGAAGGCTGAAGCTGAAACTTTGGCTTTAAAACAGCAGCTCGAATCTGTAATCCTTCTTAAACTCACTGCTGAAGAGCAAGCAGTTCATCTAGATAGTGCACTTAAGGAGTGTGTAAAGCAGATTCGTAACGTGAAGGATGAAAATGAAAGAAAACTCCACGATGTTGTCTTCGCAAAGACCAAACTTTGGGAGAAAGCGAAATCTGAACTTGAAACTACGATTGCTGGTTTTGAGCAAGAGCTCCGTAAGAATTCTGCCGATACCATTGCAATTTCAAGGTCTCTTCAGGAACGTTCTGCGTTGTTGATGAAAATCAAGGAAGAAAAATCTCAGGCTGATGCTGAGATTGAAGATCTCAAAACCAGCATTCAGTCATATGAAAGGGAAATAAGCTCTCTGAAATATGAGCTAAATGTTGTAACCAAAGAGTTGGAGATTCGTAATGAGGAGAAGAACATGAGTATGAAGTCTGCTGAGGTAGCGGACAAGCAGCACATTGATGATGTGAAGAAGATAACGAAGTTAGAAAGTGAGTGCCAGAGGTTGCGCGGGCTTGTGAGAAAGAGGCTGCCTGGTCCTGCTGCCTTAGCTCAGATGAAACTGGAAGTTGAGAGGCTAGGCCATGGTTTTGGGGAAACCAGAGGAAAAAGACAGTCTGGTGAGATGTTGAGCACCTATCCATTCTTGTCTCAAGAAGCCAATGTTAATGAAGTTGAGCATTGTCACAAAGAGATTGAGTTTCTTAATGCTCGTTTATTAGCAATGGAGGAGGAAACAAAGATGTTAAAGGAGGCACTGTCTAAAAGAAACATGGAGCTTCAGGATTCAGCAAACAGATGTGCCAAAACAGCTAACAAACTTCGTATCCTTGAAGCGCAGATTCTCATTTTGAATCAGCAAAAGATCTCTTTGAAGTCCAGTGCTGAAGTCTCCTTTGAAGGATCTTTGAGTCATCATGAAAGCAACCAGAGTTTAGCTTCTATGTCTGAGGATGGAGTTGATGATGCAGGAAGCAGCGCAGAGTCTTGGGCCTCAGCTTTGATTTCAGAGCTTTCACAGTTCAAGAAAGAGAGAATTTCTAATATAAGTAAGATTACTCAAACTTCAAATCAACTGGAACTTATGGATGACTTTTTAGAAATGGAGAAATTGGCAGGTTTGTCATCAGAAAACAATGGAGTTATCACTGTTTCGGATGATGGAGCGAATAAGGTGAAGAATGCAAACTGTGATGAAACTTCATCAGTTGATGTTCATATGGACGTGTGTAAAGAAAAAACTCCTAATTTGAAACAAAATCCAAATTTTGATTTGGTGGCTGAGAATCTACCTTCAGAAAAAATATTATCAAAAATTCAGGAGCGAATAGCTTCTGTGGTTGAATCCAAGGTTCTTGATTCCGAAGCAGGAAAGCTGATTGAACAAATTATGACAGTAATTGCTGACTATGAAACCTCTTTAAAGCATCATGGCAACTCATTCAGGAACATTGAAAGCTCAATGAATCAGGACCTGAGAAGTGCCGTTTCTTGGATCCGTGATTTCGTTATATTGCTGTACAAGGAAGTGGCACAGGGAAGATCATCTGACTTTCAGGCAATGACAGAGAAGCTCGAGGAGTTTTCAGATTCTGTCGACAAATTCTTCTGTAACAATTTGAACGAAGTTGATTTTATTCTTTCTTTGTGCCATGTGTTGTCTGAAACCAAAGAGCTTATATTGAGAACAGTGACTACGGGGAAGAACAAAAGCACTGATTCCATTGATAAGATGACCTTCTTAGAGAATGGAATAGTTCATCATGATTCAACGGAAGGGACGTTACCTGCAGATTATGATCTTTCTCCTAGAAATCCTTCTTCTGAATCTGAGGCTGCTCCACATAACTTCTCCTGTGAGGAATTTAAAAATCTAAAGATGGAGAGAGATAACATGGAATTAAATATCATAAACTGGAGAGAAACATTGGAACATGCGAAGCTTCAGCAGGCTGTAACTGAACAGAATTTAGCAGAGCTGAAACTGCAGTTTTCTGCTTGTCAGAAGTCAAAAGATTTGGCTGATACTCAACTGAGGTGCATGACTGAATCCTACAAGATACTGGAAACACGTGTGGAGGAACTAGAAGCTGAAATAAGCATGCTAAGATCAAAAGCTGAAGCATTCGAAAGTGAGCTCATTTCAGAAAGGCACAGTCATCAGGATGATTTAGCCAAATATGATAGTCTGCAGGAGCAAATGAGGTTAGTGTTACTTTAATTACATATTTATAAATTATAAAATTGATTAAAGTGCCAAAATAGTTCGCTGACTATTGGCATGGGCATTTTAGTCCCAGAGTCTATAAAAGTGTCAAATTAGTTTCAAGACTCTTTTAATGTGGGCTGAAATGGTTTTCAGGGAGGACTATTATATGCTTTATTAAAAAAATATGGGGCCTAATTTGACACTTCTAAAGACCCTATGACTAAAATAAAACTCTACAAAGAGTAAGAGGATCATCTTGACATTTCTCTTTAAAATTTTTCCTTTATAATTCAACTTTGAAAGATCTTAATTATTATTGCATCCATTTATTGATTTCATGCTCTTTAGTCTGTTCTACATTCTATTTTGATTTAGTTTCTAACATTAAATGTGCTATTTATTTCGTTATTAGGATAATGAGGCATTCAGAAGCTGATGCAGACACAAAAGCAAGACATGTAAGAACTTTTTTCCATATAAAATTTTCATATTCCAATTCTAGTAGATTATTTCTTAACATCTTTGTTTCTTATTTAACATTCTATTACAGGAGAGGGAGATTGCTGCAGCTGCAGATAAGCTTGCTGAATGCCAGGAGGCAATAATTCTCATTAACAAGCAATTAAATGCCATGCATCCTCCTGTCGAGGCGACGAACAGGAGTAGCCGATTCAGGGAGGAGCCTCGTCCACTTAACTATGATTCACCACAGCCTCAGTTTCCAACAATGGAAAATGAAAACATATTGAGGTCGGTAATTGAAGGAGTCGAGTCCCCTTTGAATGAATATATCTCCCCATTCAGCACATCAGACATGGAATCGAGCCCTGGTCTGAAACCAACTTGCAGCACAAAGCGTCCGAAGCACAGGTCTAGATCAACATCTGCTTCTTCTCTCTCAAGCATTTTGAATGATAAGTCAGGGCGTGGATTTAGCCGATTTTTTTCAAAATGAGAGTGAGCTCTTGAAATAGTTTTGGTAGCTTTTATGTGGGTTTATGTGGTCTGATCACTAATTCATCTGAGATTTTTGAGATGGTTTTATTTTATTTACAGTTAGTAGATTGTGAAGTTTGAGAGGTTGGTGGGGATTTAGTAGTGATTAGATGCAGTTAGTTTGGTTTTTTGGAGCTGAAGCTCTCTGCATTCCAGGAATATGTAATTTTTTTTTCTTTTTTTTCCCTCTCTCAGCTTTAGGTGAGCAGGAGAACGCCAATGGTTTGGAGCTTGATGCTTGGCATGGTTGTTGGTTCTAGGTGTACATTTTTATGAATAAGTAAAGCTATGGACTTGGACATAATGGTCTATTGGTTATTTGTAGAATTTTTGGGTTATTGTATGACTATTGGCTTTTTGTGAGATTTTTTACTTATTTTATGCCATTGTTTTATATTTGTAAATGCCCCCCCAACAGAAAAATAAAAGCTAGGTGTTCTAAAAACAAATGTGACTAATTATGGCCTATGTAGTTAACTGCTATTGCAGCTATTAACTGCGCCTTATGTAACTAACTGCTACTACCTACTACGACTTGTATAATTAACCATATTCTATGTATTTATCTGCTACTGCAGCTATCAACTATGACCTTGGTGACTAATTGTGATCTCTGTGAACAACCGACGCTACTGCAGCAACCAATTACGGTCTATATGACCAACTACGACATATGTTGATAATTGTTACTACAACTTCCAATAAAACCTCAGTGGTCAACTTACGTTATACAACTATGACTTATGTGATTAACTACGACTTATCTAACTACAACTTCCAACTACAACCTCTATAACTAACTAAGATTTTGCAACTATCAACTACAACTTATATGGTTAATTGCTACTATAACTTCCAACTATGACATTTGTGGTCAACCAATACTGCTGCATCTACCGAATATGACATATGTGATCAACTAAGGCCTATATGGTTAATTACTATTGTAGCTTCCGCTACGACCTTTGTTTCTAGATTCAAACTATGAATTATCACGCGTTGCGAATTTTGAAGCATTTTTAAATAAATGTTCCACATTCAAACTAAAAATTATCATTTGTAGTTAATTTCAAAGCATTTTTTAAATAAAAAATGTTCTAGGAAGAAACTAAAAATTATTTAGAGTTCCAATTTAAGTAAGTTTGTAGTCAAAATGATCGTCTTGACAAGACAAACCAATAATACCAAAATTGGTCAAATCCAAGTTCAGATCTAAGTCATTAAAGCACATTTGGATACTTCAAATCGTTAATTGACTGGTCATATAAACTCAAAATTTGACATACATATAGTCAAATCAAGTGTCTTGACAAGAGAAATTCAACTCGCTTAGACTCCCTTAATTGTGAGATTATTAAGACCCTCAAATCATTAAAAAAAAATCATTTGATCAAAGAGGATCAATATGAGTAAATCGATCAGGTGGCTAGGTAAGTTACTCGTCAAAGGATCAAAATATATCTCCCTTAAAGCATATAAATAGACACTCTCTTTTCACTCGAAAGAGGAGGAAAGCGAGTCAAATTCCAATAGGATGATACCTTTCAACCTTCGTAGTCGTCGACCACAACCCGCCGACTACTGACAACCACTACCGGTTGTATCCTACTGGCTGTTGTTGGCAAACTCTATTTTGTAATGAAATATCCCAAATAAGAGATAACAAAGTATCCCAAATACAGTGCAACGAAGTATCTTAAGTATGGGATAACAAAGTATATTGAATACAGCGTAACAAAATATTATGAATATGGAGTAACGACGTATTCCAAATATGGTGTAAAGACATATCTCAAATACAGGGTAACGAAGCATCCTGAATGCGATGTAATGAAGTACCCTGAGTTCGGGGAAACGAAGTATCTCAAATACTGACCAACAATATATATTGAATAAATGGTAACAAAGTATCCTGAATACAGTGTAATGAAGTATCCCGAGCATGGATAATGATTTATCCTGAATACTACACAATGACATATCCTTAACACGGTGTATTGAAGATCCGACAATAACTCCTAATGAAACTTGTTTATTAAGAATACGACGACATCTCTAGACTCATGAATTTTTTTCCTTACATTGTATACCGACAAGTGATGTCTCTTGTGTAAAATATTAAAACTAGAAAAAGGGTTTGCAACCACCAATTGGTGTAGCACCAATTACGACCTATGTGAATAACTACGATCTATGTAGCTAATTGTTACTAACAATTATCAACTACGACCTATGTAGTTAATTACTACTGCAACAACCAACTATGGACCATGTGATTAACTATCGCCTATGTAGCTAATTGTTATTACAGCTACCAACTATGACATGTGACTAAATATTGTCTCTATGGACAATTGACGCTATTGCAGCTACCAACTACGACTTATATGAACAACTATGGTCTATGTGGCTAACTGCTACTGCAGTTTCTAACTACGACGTTTATGACCGATTGTTGTTATTGTAGCTACCATTTATAACATATGTGATCAACTATGACCAATGTGTTTAATTATTATTGCAGCTTCCACTATAACATTTATGTCCAACCAACGCGACTACAACTAGCAACTTCAACCTATGCCATTAACTACGAAATATGCGACTAACTGCTACTATAATTTTCAATTATAGCTTTTGTGCCCAACTGATGCTACTGTAGCTACCAACTATGACCTATGTGACCAACTATGACTTATGTGGATAACTGCTACTATAGCTTTTAAGTACGACCTCTGTGGACAACAAATATTAATGCAGCAATCAATCACGACCAACGTGACCAACTATAACCTACTTTACTAACTTTCATTGTCACTTCTCACTATGATCTTTGTGACCAACTGACGTGTTGTAGCTATAAACTACGACCTATATGACCAACTACGACTTATAAGACTAACTACTACTAAAGCTTCCCACTATGTCATGTGGCGAACTGACACTGTTGCGACTACCAACCATAATATATGTGGCTTACTACTACAATAGCTACCCACTACAGTCTTTGGAGATGACTAACGCTCTTACTACTGCCACCTACGACCTGTAGCAAGTTATTACGACAACTTCCCACTACAACCTATGTGACTGACTATTATTGTAGCTTCCACTACGACCTTTATGGAAGACCAACACTATTAAAACTTCCAACTACAACCTATGTGATCAATTAATGTTATTTTAGTTAACAATTATAGACTTTGTGGTCAATTGACGTTATTACAGCTTCTCACTACAAACTATGTCACTAAATAACTTTATTATAGTCACCGATTATGAATCGGTGGCCAACTAATGTTATTAATGATTCCAACTATAGCCTTTGTGGCCAATCATTGCTATTACAACCACCACTATGACCTCTATGGAAAATTGCCAGTATTACATCCACTGAGTACAACTTTCATGACCAACTACATTTGTTGTAGCCTAATTATGACTATTATAACTAACTAATGTCATACATGTGTAGTTATCAACTTTATAATTCCATCTTCTCCAATTCATAAGAATAGTGGATCAGTGTACATAAAATCATATAGTAGATTACTTTTGATTGAGCTAGATAACATGATTTTTCTCTTTCCAGAGTTTTTTCACGTAAAAAACTTGGTATATTCTCCAGTTACTTTTTAATCATCTATGTGTGTGATGGATCTTTGTGCAACATTAAGACGCTAAATTTCACTCTACTATCGTGATTCTTCAGGGATGTAACAATCATATAACAATAATAATGAAAAGCTTTGATATGCCAGCAATAAATTTTAATCATATGGCACATATCTCTATGTATTTTTTTAGCAAGAAACTTTGATTTCAACAAACATATAGTCAAACTAATAGGCTCGATGAGATGAACACAATGACATTAAAATGATCTAATTCGAGTCAAATCAAGTCTTGATCATGCCATTAAACCAATTTTGAAAGCTTTTGGTGGCTAATTGGAAGGTCGAATGGATTTCAAATAGGATAAGATTATTGTCAAACCGAGCTTATAGTTCAACAAACCTAAGATCACTCAATTTCAATATCATCAAGGCACTAAAATGTCCACAATATGTCATCCAATAATGAGAATTTCTCTGTGTAGTCCGATCGAATGATTCAGATTCCTTCCTTATTTACGGTGAAGGCCACTCCCAAACTCTATAAATCGAGTCCTAATTCCTTTATGAAAGGTGGGAGACAAAGAGCTAAACCTAGAAACGGATCAAAAGAAGGAGCCTTTTTCCAGTGTTGTTCTTGATTGAAGACCCGTGATACCTTCCTCTACAGCTGTCGACCATCGTTTTCCATAGATTGTTGGCCACCATTGAGCACTATTGGCTGCCCCTACTAGTTGCCATTTGTGGACCTTGCAGAGTAACAACATGATTTACAGCCCCGTGCAAATTAACAAAGTATGTTGTGGGGTAGCAGAGCACCGTGCAGATCAACAACATACGTTGTAGGGTAAGCACCCTATGAAGCATCACATAATCTTGAATATTGTGCAACTTTGCACCCTGAAGATGTTGTGAAATGCCACGAAAATGTTGTCATGCACCCCAAGGACAGTGCAATGACACACCTTGAAGACAGTGTAAAACCACACCCCGAATATGGTGCAATAACGCATCCCGAAGTGCAACAACGCACCCCAAATATGGTGTAACGACACACTCCGAAGATGATACAATGATGCACCATGAAGGTGGTGTAACAATGCACCTTGAATACGGTGCAACGACGTGCTCTGAAAACTGTGTAACGACACACCTTACATATGGTGCAATGAAATGCTCCTAATACGGAATCATGAATAACTTTGTATCAAGCATCCAACAATGACTCCCTATAATAAATGCTTATAACCACCATACTCAAAATACGACGACTTTCTCTGTACTCTTGAAGTTCTCTTTTCCCAACTCACAATTATGGCTTATGTGACTAACCACGACTTACATGGTCCACAACTCATGTAGTTCCCAACTCCGGCTTCAATGACCTATGGACGTTATTGCAGCTAACCACCATGACATACGTGGCCAACTACGTCTTACGTGGTCCACAGCTCGTGCAGCTCCCAACTCCAACCTCTATGGCTTATGAACATTATTTCGGCTCGCTACTACGACCTACGTGATCCACAGCTCATGCAGCTCCCAACTTCGGTCACTGCTGCCTACAAACATAATCGCAACTCACCATTACAACCTGTGTTACCAATTACGGCATGCATGATCCATAACTCATGCAACTCCTAACTCTGGTTTCTACGTCCTACGGATATTGTTACAACTCACCATTATGACCAATGTGACAAACTATATCCAAGATGGTTGAAAGCTCCTGCAGCTCCTTACTACAACCTCTGTGTCCAATTGATGCGCTTAAAGCAACAATTTACAGCCTATATGACCAACTGTTATTCTGACTTTCAACTACGACCAGTTGATTCTATAACCACAATCTACAACATTCATGATTGACTACTGTTTTAATAGCAATAGACTACGACGTTTGTGGCCCGTTACAACTATTATTGTTAAACTACTATTATACATCATTATTGTAATTTCATGTTCTCTAATTCAAGAAGAGAGTAGGTATGTACTTACATTTACATAGTGGATTATTTCAACAGAGATAGACCCCATAACATTTTCCCATTTCAGGATTTTTCAAGTAAAAAATTAAGATATCTTTTCATGCATATCTTTTATCTATATGTGTGTTAGATCGCAACTAATTCTCCGGTATGCATCAAACTTAATGGCAGCTTTAGGAAAAAAAGTCTACCATCACCTACTAATTCTCACCCCAATTGTACCAAATAGAGAATGCTATGATTAATTGATGATACTATTATCATAGCGAAAATAAATAAATTAAATCATTAGTGCTTTACACCTCTCAAAATTGAAATTCAAGTCACACATTTTAAAACAGCTTTAAAAAAAAAAACTCAATTTTATTAATTTCAGGCAAATAAATATTTAAATCTCATAATTATTTTGGAACGCCAGGAGACTTCTAAACGTCATATATTCGGAACGCAAGAGATAAGTATAAAAAATAAAATCAAACAAAATTTATAATGTTTTGTTTTAAAGCAAGTCAAACAAATTTAAATACATTCTGATCAATGTCTTGATCAGAATATCTACATTCAAGATTTTCCCCTTTTTTGTCCATTTGAATTTTAGGGGCATTTACATACATACCACACAATTCCTATATTTTTACATATCTTGATAAAAATATAGAGAACAATTCTCAACTTTACATGGCTTTGGTATCAGTTAGAAATTAAACCACACCATAGAATAATAGGATCGCACAAATTTGAGAAAACCAGAACAAAATTATGAACAGAAGCACAATCAAAGCAACTAAAAAAACAAATGATAATTTTACGTGAGAAAACCCGAGAATAGGAAAAAACACCATAAAATTTTACTATGAAATTCAGTATGTTTTTATAAAGTACTCAAATCAGTTTCCTTTCTACACACAAATAAACTTACAGAACTCGCTCCAGAATCTTTCTCGAACCGACTGGAAAAATGCACGCCAAGATCATAGATATCCCCCTTTCCGACACTTCCCACCTTTACCAGGATGTTTGTCGAGAATCACCGAAGAAAGATTTGCACTTTATTGTATTTTCACCTCTTGAAATCTGGTTTTAAAACAAATCATCACANATTGTTACACCATATTCGGGTTGATACTATACGTGCGGTACGTTGTCTTGCAGGATGTCTCTTTATTCTACAATAAACCCATCCAAATATATCTTAAATAATTTNGGTACGTTGTCTTGCAGGATGTCTCTTTATTCTACAATAAACCCATCCAAATATATCTTAAATAATTTGGCATAAAATGTCTTTCGATGAATTAACTCATGTTCTTCTAACAAATAGTTTAGAAGCAATTTGAGCCGATTTACTGAATCATTTATAATTCCATTAATCTCAGCACTGGGATTAAAAAACTGCCACTTTGGAGATTTGTGAGTGGCTGTTTTGTTACCATTCGTTCGACCTTGGGAGTAGAGCAACTTGTCTGGCATCATTCGCCACTGCACCCCCTATAAACTATTTATTTATAAAAAAATGGAAATCCGGAATTCCACTAAAGTAGAAAAATAAAAAAAAGGAAAGTTAGCATCTTTGGATACTTTACACCTTCCTTGGCATTTTAAGCGACACCAACTGTCAATATTTTATCTTTTCCCTCACTGCCTTCGATCATTCCCTTCTCTCCCTCTCTCTCTTCCCTGTAACCGATAAGAAGCGGTAGAGTGGAGAAAAGTAGAAAGTGTTGGCCTGGGAAAAAGGCGAACCAGTACTCACTCCACCATAGCAAGTAAAAGAGCCTCTTTTTCTCATCCTCCCGGCTCCATTGTGCGCTCTGGAATCCCACTTGAAGGTGACAGCTGACGCAACTTGGAGAGCTGAAGCCATAAGATCTCCTCCTCTGGATTTTCTTCTCTCCTTCTTGCATTCCGTTTGGACAAGTATTTTTCTGAACTCTCTAACTGCTTATGTTCTTTCGCCCAGCTAGGGTTATTAGTACTCAGCGTGCATTGTGCTAATTTCTGTTTTCTCTTCTCTTCTTTATGTTCTGAAAGCTGCTGGTCTTTTCTGAACTCATTTGCTTTGATATCGATGATGGTGTGATTGTTTATTCTACGCTGCATTTGGGAGAAAGATTGCTGCTAGTTTCTGATTTTCAACTTTTTATTTTCCGTTTTTGGTATTGCATTTTGAATTTGTTTCTAAATTTGAGGCGATTACCGCCGGTGTCCATTTTTCACGTGCAAAATTGTTCTTTTTTTGGATTGTAATGTTCTTGCTCTTTTGCAAATTCTGATTTTTTTTTTTTTATTATTGAAGAAAATCTGCGCTTTAGACTATTTTTCCAGTTGTATCATGATAATATGACAACAATATCTTCAAATATACACAAATTTGCACCTACCTGTCCACACTTAATATATCATCCTGTCATTGAGTTGTTCCTTGTCGCTGTACCTTTCAATATCTTTTTTTTTCTTTTTGTTGGATTTGCCTCTTTNCCTCCTTGCATTCCGTTTGGACAAGTATTTTTCTTAACTCTCCCCTAACTGCTTATGTTCTTTCGCCCAGCTAGGGTTATTAGTACTCAGCGTGCATTGTGCTAATTTCTGTTTTCTCTTCTCTTCTTTATGTTCTGAAAGCTGCTGGTCTTTTCTGAACTCATTTGCTTTGATATCGATTATGGTGTAATTGTTTATTCTAGCAGCATTTGAGAGAAAGATTGCTGCTAGTTTCTGATTTTCAACTTTTTCTTTTCCGTTTTGGTATTGCATTTTGAATTTGTTTCTAAATTTGAGGCGATTACCGCCGGTGTCCATTTTTCACGTGCAAAATTGTTCTTTTTTTGGATTGTAATGTTCTTGCTCTTTTGCAAATTCTGATTTTTTTTTTTGTTTTATTGAAGAAAATCTGCGCTTTAGACTATTTTTCCAGTTGTATCATGATAATATGACAACAATATCTTCAAATTTACACAAATTTGCACCTACCTGTCCACACTTAATATATCATCTTGTCATTGAGTTGTTCCTTGTCGCTGTACCTTTCAATATCTTTTTTTTTCTTTTTGTTGGATTTGCCTCTTTTGCAAATTTTTGTGTTTTTTTTTCTAGTATTTTCTTATTTTCTTCAAAGGATAGTAATCTGATCTTCATTCTACCTTTCTGGAACTGCTTTTTTTATGAATTTATTGTGTAAATTATCATTCATACATTTGTTTTCTTTTTTCTGCTTCAGTTTTTAATTCTGGATTCAGCATCTAGAAAACTTTCTGGCTTTTTTACCATGTAAAAATTTTAATCAGCAGAGTTTTGCTTCTCTTAAATTTTTATGTTTTGGACTTTTGCTGCTATCGTATGATAAAATATTCTGGAACAGAATTAGATTTCTTTTTTTTTTTAGTTATGATTCTTTGATGAATTATATGACTTTGGAGGTGCATACTGCAGAATAATATTTGAAGAATGGATAGGCGAAGTTGGCCTTGGAAGAGGAAGTCATCTGAGAAAGCAAGTGGTGACTTTGACTCTGTTAGGGCTTCTATGTCTAGCACAGGAATCAAGCAGGGAGAGCAGGTCAGTTACTCAGAAGTTTAATTTGTGTCATGATTTTAAAATAAAGAAAGATTTACATGCATATTACACAATTTTTATGTACTTACATATCTAACAGCTAAAGTTTTATATTTACATATATAACATTGTCAAAATTTATGCAAAAAGAGGTGCACTTCACTTGAAACAAATTAATAGTAGTATTTTTTTTTAAGGTATCTTAAAGGGTTGAGGGTTCTATAAGTAAATATTAAAGTTTAGGTGTTAGATATGTATGTCAATAATAATTATGTGGTATGTATTCAATAAAATAGACTTGTCTATTGCTTGATGATTTTGAAGTTTTACCGACTCTTACAAGAAAATATTACGTCCAGAGTCCAGATACAGGCTACGTCCTAGCAATGACTACGATCCACCATATTCATTTTTTTTATCTCCTACGCTTCTTTCGGTGGATCGCAGCTGTTGTCCCGACACAGCTTGCATCCGGGCTCTANTAGATATGTATGTCAATAATAATTATGTGGTATGTATTTAATAAAATAGACTTGTCTATTGCTTGATGATTTTGAAGTTTTAGCGACTCTTACGAGAAAATATTACGTCCAGAGTCCAGATACAGGCTACGTCCTAGCAATGACTACGATCCACTATATTCATTTTTTTTTATCTCCTACGCTTCTTTCGGTGGATCGCAGCTGTTGTCCCGACACAGCTTGCATCCGGGCTCTATAAGTAATATTTTTTCCACCGGGGCTGTAAACGAACTAAGCTTGAGCAAGCACAAGTGTTATTATGTTCGACCAAAAAAAAAAAATTATTGTGTTCTCCTCATGAACTTATTACATTGAGAATGAGTTATTCATGAACACAATGTCTACTTGAATTTCATATCNCACACACACACACACACATATATATATCTAAAAATTTTACGTATTTTTTTCCCACACACACATATAAATAACATGTTCCCCGCATATGAAAAGCCTCGAACCCAGGACCTTTTGGTTAAAAGACAAAGTTCTTTTGACATTTGCCTAGGGGTTGAAAGCTCTCTCTTCATATATATGCAAAAACGTATATAATTATGAATACATGGATGCATGCATGCATATATCTATGTATAGATGAATATAATCAAGCCATTATTTTTACAGCTCTTTTGCTTGGAGGAACCAACCAACGTATTGTTTGATATTGTTTTTTTCTTGTAGGAGCATACAAAGCCTGTGAGTTTCATACAAATTTCTGTAGAAAAATATGAGCATTTTATTGGTATTGAAGAACAAGTGTTGGCTCTGAACGAAAAACTGGATGATATGACGGAAAAGCTATCCTCAGCTCAGGCTGATATGGCCACAAAGGATGATATCGTAAAGCAACATGCTAAAGTTGCTGAAGAAGCTATTTCAGGTACCTTCATGTTTAAAATTTAAATGTAATCCGCTTCTCACTCTTCTCTTTAGGAATAAACTAGCTTTTTTTTCCTAATAATTTGGGTTATCATGGTCTTTATCTTCTTATTTTCTTGCTTCTTGTAGGGTGGGAGAAGGCTGAAGCTGAAACTTTGGCTTTAAAACAGCAGCTCGAATCTGTAATCCTTCTTAAACTCACTGCTGAAGAGCAAGCAGTTCATCTAGATAGCGCACTTAAGGAGTGTGTAAAGCAGATTCGTAACGTGAAGGAAGAAAATGAAAGAAAACTCCACGATGTTGTCTTCACAAAGACCAAACTTTGGGAGAAAGCGAAATCTGAACTTGAAACTACGATTGCTGGTTTTGAGCAAGAGCTCCGTAAGAATTCTGCCGATACCATTGCAATTTCAAGGTCTCTTCAGGAACGTTCTGCGTTGTTGATGAAAATCAAGGAAGAAAAATCTCAGGCTGATGCTGAGATTGAAGATCTCAAAACCAGCATTCAGTCATATGAAAGGGAAATAAGCTCTCTGAAATATGAGCTAAATGTTGTAACCAAAGAGTTGGAGATTCGTAATGAGGAGAAGAACATGAGTATGAAGTCTGCTGAGGTAGCGGACAAGCAGCACATTGATGATGTGAAGAAGATAACGAAGTTAGAAAGTGAGTGCCAGAGGTTGCGCGGGCTTGTGAGAAAGAGGCTGCCTGGTCCTGCTGCCTTAGCTCAGATGAAACTGGAAGTTGAGAGGCTAGGCCATGGTTTTGGGGAAACCAGAGGAAAAAGACAGTCTGGTGAGATGTTGAGCACCTATCCATTCTTGTCTCAAGAAGCCAATGTTAATGAAGTTGAGCATTGTCACAAAGAGATTGAGTTTCTTAATGCTCGTTTATTAGCAATGGAGGAGGAAACAAAGATGTTAAAGGAGGCACTGTCTAAAAGAAACATGGAGCTTCAGGATTCAGCAAACAGATGTGCCAAAACAGCTAACAAACTTCGTATCCTTGAAGCGCAGATTCTCATTTTGAATCAGCAAAAGATCTCTTTGAAGTCCAGTGCTGAAGTCTCCTTTGAAGGATCTTTGAGTCATCATGAAAGCAACCAGAGTTTAGCTTCTATGTCTGAGGATGGAGTTGATGATGCAGGAAGCAGCGCAGAGTCTTGGGCCTCAGCTTTGATTTCAGAGCTTTCACAGTTCAAGAAAGAGAGAATTTCTAATATAAGTAAGATTACTCAAACTTCAAATCAACTGGAACTTATGGATGACTTTTTAGAAATGGAGAAATTGGCAGGTTTGTCATCAGAAAACAATGGAGTTATCACTGTTTCGGATGATGGAGCGAATAAGGTGAAGAATGCAAACTGTGATGAAACTTCATCAGTTGATGTTCATATGGACGTGTGTAAAGAAAAAACTCCTAATTTGAAACAAAATCCAAATTTTGATTTGGTGGCTGAGAATCTACCTTCAGAAAAAATATTATCAAAAATTCAGGAGCGAATAGCTTCTGTGGTTGAATCCAAGGTTCTTGATTCCGAAGCAGGAAAGCTGATTGAACAAATTATGACAGTAATTGCTGACTATGAAACCTCTTTAAAGCATCATGGCAACTCATTCAGGAACATTGAAAGCTCAATGAATCAGGACCTGAGAAGTGCCGTTTCTTGGATCCGTGATTTCGTTATATTGCTGTACAAGGAAGTGGCACAGGGAAGATCATCTGACTTTCAGGCAATGACAGAGAAGCTCGAGGAGTTTTCAGATTCTGTCGACAAATTCTTCTGTAACAATTTGAACGAAGTTGATTTTATTCTTTCTTTGTGCCATGTGTTGTCTGAAACCAAAGAGCTTATATTGAGAACAGTGACTACGGGGAAGAACAAAAGCACTGATTCCATTGATAAGATGACCTTCTTAGAGAATGGAATAGTTCATCATGATTCAACGGAAGGGACGTTACCTGCAGATTATGATCTTTCTCCTAGAAATCCTTCTTCTGAATCTGAGGCTGCTCCACATAACTTCTCCTGTGAGGAATTTAAAAATCTAAAGATGGAGAGAGATAACATGGAATTAAATATCATAAACTGGAGAGAAACATTGGAACATGCGAAGCTTCAGCAGGCTGTAACTGAACAGAATTTAGCAGAGCTGAAACTGCAGTTTTCTGCTTGTCAGAAGTCAAAAGATTTGGCTGATACTCAACTGAGGTGCATGACTGAATCCTACAAGATACTGGAAACACGTGTGGAGGAACTAGAAGCTGAAATAAGCATGCTAAGATCAAAAGCTGAAGCATTCGAAAGTGAGCTCATTTCAGAAAGGCACAGTCATCAGGATTATTTAGCCAAATATGATAGTCTGCAGGAGCAAATGAGGTTAGTGTTACTTTAATTACATATTTGTAAGTTATAAAACTGATTAAAGTGCCAAAATAGTTTGCTGACTATTGGCATGGGCATTTTAGTCCCAGAGTCTATAAAAGTGTCAAATTAGTTTCAAGACTCTTTTAATATGGGCTGAAATGGTTTTCAGGGAGGACTATTATATGCTTTATTAAAAAAATATGTGGCCTAATTTGACACTTTTAAAGACCCTATGACTAAAATAAAACTCTACAAAGAGTAAGAGGATCATCTTGACATTTCTCTTTAAAATTTTTCCTTTATAATTCAACTTTGAAAGATCTTAATTATTATTGCATCCATTTATTGATTTCATGCTCTTTAGTCTGTTCTACATTCTATTTTGATTTAGTTTCTAACATTAAATGTGCTATTTATTTCGTTATTAGGATAATGAGGCATTCAGAAGCTGATGCAGACACAAAAGCAAGACATGTAAGAACTTTTTTCCATATAAAATTTTTATATTCCAATTCTAGTAGATTACTTCTTAACATCTTTGTTTCTTATTTAACATTCTATTACAGGAGAGGGAGATTGCTGCAGCTGCAGATAAGCTNGTATAAAATTTTCATATACCAATTCTAGTAGATTATTTCTTAACATCTTTGTTTCTTATTTAACATTCTATTACAGGAGAGGGAGATTGCTGCAGCTGCAGATAAGCTTGCTGAATGCCAGGAGGCAATAATTCTCATTAACAAGCAATTAAATGCCATGCATCCTCCTGTCGAGGCGACGAACAGGAGTAGCCGATTCAGGGAGGAGCCTCGTCCACTTAACTATGATTCACCACAGCCTCAGTTTCCAACAATGGAAAATGAAAACATATTGAGGTCGGTAATTGAAGGAGTCGAGTCCCCTTTGAATGAATATATCTCCCCATTCAGCACATCAGACATGGAATCGAGCCCTGGTCTGAAACCAACTTGCAGCACAAAGCGTCCGAAGCACAGGTCTAGATCAACATCTGCTTCTTCTCTCTCAAGCATTTTGAATGATAAGTCAGGGCGTGGATTTAGCCGATTTTTTTCAAAATGAGAGTGAGCTCTTGAAATAGTTTTGGTAGCTTTTATGTGGGTTTATGTGGTCTGAACACTAATTCATCTGAGATTTTTGAGATGGTTTTAGTTTATTTACAGTTAGTAGGTTGTGAAGTTTGAGAGGTTGGTGGGGATTTAGTAGTGATTAGATGCAGTTAGTTTGGTTTTTTGGAGCTGAANTCACTAATTCATCTGAGATTTTTGAGATGGTTTTATTTTATTTACAGTTAGTAGATTGTGAAGTTTGAGAGGTTGGTGGGGATTTAGTAGTGATTAGATGCAGTTAGTTTGGTTTTTTGGAGCTGAAGCTCTCTGCATTCCAGGAATATGTAATTTTTTTTTCTTTTTTTTCCCTCTCTCAGCTTTAGGTGAGCAGGAGAACGCCAATGGTTTGGAGCTTGATGCTTGGCATGGTTGTTGGTTCTAGGTGTACATTTTTATGAATAAGTAAAGCTATGGACTTGGACATAATGGTCTATTGGTTATTTGTAGAATTTTTGGGTTATCGTATGACCATTGGCTTTTTGTGAGATTTTTTACTTATTTTATGCCATTGGTTTGTATATGTAAATGTCCCCCCAACAGAAAAATAAAAGCTAGGTGTTCTAAAAACTAATGTGACTAATTATGGCCTATGTAGTTAACTGCTATTGCAGCTATTAACTACGCCTAATGTAACTAATTGCTACTACCTACTACGACCTATATAATTAACTATATTCTATGTATCTAACTGCTACTGCAGCTACCAACTATGACATCAGTGACTAATTGTGATCTCTGTGAACAACTGACGCTGCTGCACAACCAACTACAGTCTATATGACCAACTACGACATATGTTGATAATTGTTACTACAACTTCTAATACAACCTCTGTGGCCAACTTACGTTATACAATTATGATTTATGTGATTAACTACGGCTTATCTAACTACAACTTCCAACTACAACATCTATAACTAACTAGCACTTTGCAACTATCAACTACAACTTATATGGTTAATTACTACTATAATTTTCAACTATGACATTTGTGGCCAACTAATACTGCTGCATCTATCGAATATGACCTATGTGATCAACTAAGGCCTATGTGGTTAACTACTATTGTAGCTTCCGCTACGACCTGTGTCTAGATTCAAACTACAAATTATCACCCGTTGCGAATTTTGAAGCATTTTTAAATAAAAGTTCCACATTCAAACTACAAATTATCATTTGTAGTTAATTTCAAAATGTTCTAGAAAGAAACTAAAAATTATTTAGAGTTTCGATTTAAGTAAGTTTGTTGTCAAAGTGATTGTCTTGACAAGACAAACCAATAATACCAAAATTGGTCAAATCCAAGTTTAGATCTAAGTCATTAAAGCACATTTGGATACTTCAAATCGTTAATTGAATGGTCATATAAACTCAAAATTTGACATACATATAGTCAAATCAAGTATCTTGACAAGAGAAATCCAACAAGCTTAGGCTCCCTTAATTGTGAGATTATTAAGACCCTCAAATCATTAAAAAAATCATTTGATCAAAAAGGATCAATATGAGTAAATCGATCAGGTGGTTGGGTAAGTTACTCGTCAAAGGATCAAAATATATCTCCCTTAAAGCATATAAATAGACATTCTCTTTTCACTTGAAAGGGGAGGAAAACGAGTCAAATTCCAATAGGATGATACCTTTCAGCCTTCGTAGTCGTCGACCACAACCCGTCGACTGCTGACAACCACCACCGGTTGTATCCTACTGGCTGTTGTTGGCAAACTCTATTTTGTAATGAAATATCCCGAATAAGAGATAACAAAGTATCCCAAATATAGTGCAACGAAGTATCTTAAATATGGGCTAACAAAGTATCTTGAATACAGTGTAACAAAATATTATGAATATGGAGTAACGACGTATTCCAAATATGGTGTAATGACTTATCTCAAATACAGGGTAACGAAGTATCCTGAATACGATGTAATGAAGTACCCCGAGTTCGGGGAAACGAAGTATCTCAAATACTTACCAACAACATATCTTGAATAAATGGTAACAAAGTATCTTGAATACAGTGTAATGGAGTATCCCGAGCATGGGTAATGATTTATCCTGAATACTACACAATGACATATCCATAACACGGTGTATTGAAGATCTGACAATAACTCCTAATGAAACTTGTTTATTAAGAATACGACGATATTCTCTGGACTCATGAATTTTTTTCCTTACATTGTATACCTATACCGACAAGTGATGTCTCTTGTGTAAAATATTAAAACTAGAAAAAGGGTTTGCAGCCACCAATTAGTGTAGCACCAATTACGACCTATGTGAATAACTACGATCTATGTAGCTAACTGTTACTAACAATTATCAACTACGACCTATGTAGCTAATTGCTACTGCAACAACCAACTATGGACCATGTGATTAACTATTGCCTATGTAGCTAATTGTTATTACAGCGACCAACTATGACATGTGACTAAATATCGTCTCTATGGACAACTGACGTTACTGCAGCTACCAACTACGACTTATATGAACAACTATGGCCTATGTGGCTAACTGCTACTGCAGTTTCTAACTATGACATTTATGACCAATTGTTGTTATTGTAGCTACAATTTATGGCCTATGTGATCAACTATGACCAATGTATTTAATTATTACTGCAGCTTTCACTATAACCTTTATGTCCAACCATCACGATTACAACTAGCAACTCCAACCTATGTCATTAACTATGACATATGTGACTAACTGCTACTATAATTTCCAACTATAGCTTTTGTGCCCAACTGATGCTACTGTAGCTACCAACTATGCCCTATGTGACCGCCTATGACATATGTGGATAACTGCTACTATAGCTTCCAAGTATGACCTCTATGGACAACAAATATTAATGCAGCAATCAATCACGACCAACGTGACCAACTATAACCTACTTTACTAACTTTCATTGTCACTTCTCACTATGATCTATGTGACCAACTGACGTGTTGTAGCTACAAACTACAACCTATATGACCAACTACGACTTATAAGACTAACTACTACTATAGCTTCCCACTATGACCTGTGGCGAACTGACACTGCTGCGACTACCAACCATAATATATGTGGCATACTACTACAATAGCTACCCACTACAGTCTTTGGAGATGACTAACGCTCTTACAACTGCCACCTACAACCTGTAGTAAGTTATTACTACAACTTCCCACTACAACCTATGTGACTGAATGTTATTGTAGCTTCCACTACGACCTTTATGGAAGACCAACGCTATTAAAACTTCCAACTACAACCTATGTGATCAATTAAAGCTATTTTAGTTAACAATTATAGACTTTGTGGTCAATTGACGTTATTACACCTTCTCACTACAAACTCTGTCACTAAATAACTTTATTATTGTCATCGATTATGAATCGGTGGCCAACTAACGCTATTAATGATTCCAACAATAGCCTTTGTGGCCAATCATCGCTATTACAACCACCGTTATGACCTCTATGGCAAATTGTCAGTATTACATCCACTGACTACAACTTTCATGACCAACTACATTTGTTGTAGCTTAATTATGATTATTATAACTAAATAATGTTATACATGTGTAGTTATCAACTTTATAATTCAATCTTCTCCAATTCATAAGAATAGTGGATCAGTGTACATAAAATCATAAAGTAGATTACTTTGATTGAGCTAGATAACATGATTTTTTCTCTTTCCAGAGTTTTTTTTAAGTAAAAAAACTTGGTATATTCTCTAGTTACTTTTTAATCATCTATGTGTGTGATGGATCTTTGTGCAACACTAAGACGCTAAATTTCACTCTACTATCGTGATTCTTTGGGGATGTAACAATCATATAACAATAATAATGAAAAGCTTTGATATGTCATCAATAAATTTTAATCATATGACACATATCTCTATGTATTTTTTTTTAGCAAGAAACTTTGATTTCACAAACATATAGTCAAACTAATATGCTCGATGAGATGAACACAATGACATCAAAATGATCTAATTCGAGTCAAATCAAGTCTTGATCATGCCATTAAACCAATTTTGAAAGCTTTTGGTGGCTAATTGAAAGGTTGAATGGATTTCAAATATGACAAGCTTATTGTCAAACCGAGCTTATAGTTCAACAAACTTAAGATCACTCAATTTCAATATCATTAAGGCACTAAAATGTCCGCAATATGTCATCCAACAATGAGAATTTCTCTGTGTCATCAGATGGAATGATTCAGATTCCTTCCTTATTTACGGGGAGGCCACTCCCAAACTTTATAAATAGAGTCCTGATTCCTTTATGAAAGGTGGGAGACAAAGAGCTAAACCTAGATTCAGATCAAAAGAAGGAGCCTTTTTCCAGTGTTGTTCTTGATTGAAGACCCGTGATACCTTCCTCTACAACTGTCGACCATCTTTTTCCATAGATTGTTGGCCACCATTGAGCACTATTGGCTGCCTCGTACTAGTTGCCATTGGTGGACCTTGCAGAGTAACAACATGATTTACAGCCCCGTGCAGATTAACAAAGTATGTTGTAGAGTAGCAGAGCACCATGCAGATCAACAACATACTTTGTAGGGTAAACACCCTATGAAGCATCACATAATCTTGAATATTGTGCAACTCTGCACCCTGAAGATGTTGTGAAATGCCACCAAAATGGTATCATGCACCCCAAGGACGATGCAATGACACACCTTGAAGACCGTGTAGAACCACACCCCGAATATGATGCAACAACGCACCCCAAATATGGTGTAACAACACACTCCGAAGATGATGCAATGATGCATCTTGAATGTGGTGTAAAAATGCACCTCCAATATGATGCAACGACGCGCTCTGAAAACTGTGTAACGACACACCTTGAAGACAGTGTAGAACCACACCCCGAATATGATGCAACAACGCACCCCAAATATGGTGTAACAACACACTCCGAAGATGATGCAATGATGCATCTTGAATGTGGTGTAAAAATGCACCTCCAATATGATGCAACGACGCGCTCTGAAAACTGTGTAACGACACACCTTGGATATGTGCAATGAAATGCTCCTAATACGGAATCATGAATAACTTTGTATCAAGCATCCGACAATGACTCCCTATAATAAATGCTTACAATCACCATACTCAAAATACAACGAATTTCTCCGTACTCTTGAAGTTCTCTTTTCCCACCTCACAATTATGACTTATGTGACTGACCACGACTTACATGGTCCACAACTCATGTAGTTCCCAACTCCAGCTTCAATGACCTATGGACGTTATTGCAGCTAACCACCATGACATACGTGGCCAACTACGTCTTACGTGGTCCACAGCTCGTGCATCTCTCAACTCCTACCTCTATGGCCTATGGACATTATTTCGGCTCGCTACTATGACCTACGTGATCCACAGCTCATGCAGCTCCCAACTTCGGCCTCTGCTGCCTACAAACATCATCGCAACTCACCATTACGACCTGTGTTACCAATTACGGCCTGCATGATCCATAACTTATGCAACTCCTAACTCTGGTTTCTACGTCCTACAGATATTGTTACAGCTCACAATTACGAACAATATGACAAACTATATCCAAGATGGTTGAAAGCTCCTGCAGCTCCCTACTACAACCTCTGTGTCCAATTGATGCTCCTAAAGCAACAATTTACAACCTATATGACCAACTGTTATTCTGAATTTCAACTACGACCAGCTAATTCTACAACCACAGTCTACAACGTTCATAATTGACTATTGCTTTAATAACAATAGACTACGACTTTTGTGGCCCGTTACAACTATTATTACACATCAATATTGCAATTTCACGTTCTCTAATTCAAAAAGAGAGTAGGTGTGTACTTACATTTACAAAGTGGATTATTTCAACAGAGATAGACCCCATAACATTTTCCCATTTCAGGATTTTTCAAGTAAAAAATTAAGATATCTTTTCATGCATATCTTTTATCTATATGTGTGTTAGATCTCCTTCTAACGTTAAGACACTAAATTATTACTTTATCACAACTAATTCTCCGGTATGCATCAAACTTAATGGCAGCTTTAGGAAAAAAAAAAAGTCTACCATCACCTACTAATTCTCACCCCAATTGTCCCAAATAGAGAATGCTATGATTAACTGATGATATTATTATCATAGGGAAAATAAATAAATTAAATCATTAGTGCTTTATACCTCTCAAAATTGAAATTCAAGTCACACATTTTAAAACAACTTTCAAAAAATAAAACTCAATTTTATTAATTTCAGGCAAATGAATATTTAAATCTCATAATTATTTTGGAACGGCAGAGAGACTTCTTAACGTCATGTTTTCGGAACGCAAGAGATAAGTATACAAAATAAAATCAAACAAAATTTATAATGCGTTGTTTTAAAGCAAGTCAAACAAATTTAAATACATTCTGATCAATGTCTTAATCAGAAAGAATATCTACATTCAAATTTTTCCCCTTTTTTGTCCATTTGAATTTTAGGGGCATTTACATACATACCACACAATTCCTATATTTTTACATACCTTGATAAGAATATCCAAAACAATTCCCAACTTTACCTGGGCTTAGTATCAATTAGAAACTAAACTACACCATAGAATAACAGGATCGCACAAATTTGAAAAAATCAGAATAAAATTATGAACAGAAGCACAATCAAAGCAACCAAAAAAACAAATGATAATTTTACGTGGGAAACCCGAAAACGGGAAAAAATACCATAAAATTTTACTATGAAATTCAGAATGTTTTTTTATAATAAACTCACATCAGTTTCCTTTCTACACACAAATAAACTTACAGAACTCGCTCCAGAATCTTTCTCGAACCGACTCGAAAAATGCACGACAAGATCATAGATATCCCCCTTTCCGACACTTCCCACCTTTACCAGGATGTTTGTCGAAGATCACCGAAGAAAGATTTGCACTTTATTGTATTTTCACCTCTTGAAATCTGGTTTTAAAACAAATCATCACACACCAACTGCTCTGAACGCTTAGGCTTGGTGCCTAAGCATCGTGGTCCCTGGAGAAAAGAAGCAAAGCGCCTAATATTGGGTGCTTATGCGCCAATAGGCCGGTGCATGCAGACACATATGTGCCAACAACTCAGTGCATATGCGCCGGGTGCACAATCCTGCTCGGTACAATAAAATTGTTTCCATACATAACATATCTAGCAACAAAAGTTCCATATTTACATTGGTGCCACTCAGATTTTTAACATCCCATCAAAAATATCGCAATCATTAACTCTATAAAAGTGAATACAAAGTTTCATATATGACATTTTAATATCAAACTTAAATATTAGATATGTAAATACATAAGAATTGTGAGGTATGCATGCAAGTTTCCTAAATTTTAATATGTGATTCTCTACCATATGTCAAATCTCTAGATGCTTTATTAGGGAACATATCATATATGATAAACCTAGGATATAAAGCAGACCCTAATTTTACCCTATAAAGAAAACAAGGTACACGGACTTGGCCATGGATAGTCCGTGGATCCACTAATTGTTATAATTTCAATAAAGCATTTTTATAGTATTTTTTTAGCAGCTCTAAACTTTTTTTTTCTTTATTAATTTAGTTTTTCCTGCTTAAATGCATGTTTCTCTATTGTGGTGGTGACCGTAGGGCAACGGTCCGAATAGCAGCCGTGTGATACATGACGGTGTGGCCGCATTCAGACCGTCATCTGGACGTACAGTCAAGACACATCGTAGAATTCACAAAACAAAACCCAAACTCTTTGCCTACACAATGAAAATGACACTACCGACAGCACAAGTGAGGCCCATGCTGGAAGAAAGAAAAACTCCATTTTCCTGTTTCTTGGCATTAAAAGCCATTTGAAAAATTTTTCATCGCATTAATTAAAGATTCCTTTTGTACTCATCAAATGAATTCACACCAAAAATAAGAGGAGGATCACACATTTTTTTTGTTCAGGAGAGCGTTAGTTAGCTCGCCAATCATTGTCCAATTCTCTCTTTATATGAATTTACTTAAGAAGTGAAATTTTACTCTTAAGGGTGTGTTGGCTGCAGCCCGGATTTATCTTAAATAGGATTTAGTAAATCTTGATTTATCAAATCCAAATGCTGTTAAATCCAGCGTATTTTTTGGTTCAATTAAGCTAAAGGCAGTGTTTAGTAGCATACTTTGGATTTAACTTAAATCCAGCTAAACACCAAAAATTGAAAATTAAATTCAGCGTTCTGTTAAATAAAATTTTCCTGCATTCCGTCCTTTTCTTTCTGTCACATTCCGGCACTTTTAAGACTTAAATCCAAATTTACTAAATTCAATTGTGAGGTGGATTAATTCCACCATTGCCGCGAGCTTCATCTCCTTCTCACACTGGATTTGATAAATTTGGATTTATCATATTAACTGGATTTGATAAATCATATTTAACATAAATCTAGGTTGCAGCCAAACACCGCATAAATCCAATTAAATCTGTTCGATGTGTTTGTGATTTAATGTACCTCTTTTCTTGTTTAGCTAGATTTACGTTAAATCTAACATAAAATCCTATTAAAAATATGCTACCAAACACCCTCTTAAGTTTCATGACAAAGAAGGACAATGATATTCCCTAAAAAGAGTGATAGGAGTAGATCTAACAAGACAAAATGGTTTGAGAGGAACAAAGCTTATATATTATACATACTTGTGAGATGATTTATAAATAAAATTTTCATGAAGTTTATCTCTTCATTCCACTAGAGCCAAAAATCATTTAATATAAAGAAGATTGTGATGAATAGATATATACCAACGATACTTAAAAGAAAGCCAAGTTCTAGCAGAAGTCATCTCAGGCAAACATGACAAGACAACCACCTACGGTTGAAATCTACAGCTCTCTGAAAATTCTGCTGGAAATTGTAATACTAAAACACCAGATAAAAATGAAGCTGCAGACAGGTCAACTGCTTGAAAGGAAAGGAGGATGAAGCATTTATAAGGAAGTTGCAGATGTAATCGGCCAAATTGATAATGAGCTGCAGCATTGGTTAGACATTTATGATCAGAAATGAGAAGGTTGAGCGGAAAAGATATAGATAGACAGCAAAATCAATTGTGAATTTGTATACTATATTGGTTAGGAATCAACTATCCATCCCTTAACAATGTTCAGAAACTTGTTGAGACAGTAAGGATAGTTAAATCGCTTGTTATTAATTGAATTTTGCGGTGATTCTCAGTTATTGATAGTTAATGCAGTTTGTTTATGACAGTGAGCTTCTAAAGAGAGAGAGAGCAATGATCAACAATTATGGCATCAAGCTGAGCGCAGTTGAAAGATTTTGATTATTGTCTGATGCTGGAGTGAATAAGCTTGTAAACAGCGCCAATTCATCCGCAAGTTTGAAGAAGGATAAGAGGGTAAAATGTATAGATCATATCATAATGAAGATTTGTGGTTCTATATGCTGGTTTAAAATCCAAAAAAACACATCCATGTGATCTTGAAATCTAAAGATCATTCAAAGATTAAATTTTTTTGTGTTTATAAGTGATGTGTCATTGAGAGATGTTTATCATCAAGCATGAGAATTTTTTAGTAACAAATGTTCCAAATTCAAATTCAAGGTCATCTGAGCCCTGACTTCAACAAATATATAGTCAAACTATGCATATTGACAAGATGAACCCAATGACATTGAAAGTGACTCAATAAGAAGTTAATTTAAGCCCAAAACAAGCATTTGAAATGCAATTTAAAACTTTGGAATATTAATTAGAGGACCAAATGAACTACAAGTGTAACATACTTATCGTCAAATCGCACGTCTCGACAAGTAGAATATAACGAGCCCAATATTGTTCAATTATGAGATCATTAAGGCACCTATGTGCCGAAAAAATAATATATGACTAAGGGAATCAACACGGACTATTTGATGGAGTGGTTTGGGATGTTGAGTCAAAATGGACAAAATGTCCCTCTCAAAAATTATAAATAACCATTTGTTCATTCAGGAAGGGGAAGGGGAGAAGAGAGTAAACTGACTACTTAAGCTTAACATTTGAAATACCGACAGTTGTCGACAGTCACACTAGATCGTAGTCAACCGTTAGATATCACCATAAACCTTTAGAAATCACCATCGACACGAGAGGTTATTGTCGGCCACCAAAGATTGCCACCTATCATGAGAGTTCGTAGTTGACCAAATTATCGCTGACCCTCATGGATCATCACCAACTACCCAATGTCAATGTTAATCACCTCTAACAGCATTGGTCGCCCAATTATTATTCTCGAGCAGTTGTTGTCTAGCCTTTAATATGTAATCCCACATTCTCCCCTAGGAGAGAAGAGTTATTTTATAACTGAAATTATATAATGGATTATTTTAATAGGGTCAAACCGCATGATTTTTTCTTTCTTGGATTTTTCAAGTAAAAAATTATGATGTCTCTTCCATGACTTTTCTTTAACCATGTGATTGTTGNAAGAAGTTATTGTCGGCCACCAAAGATTGTCACCTATCATGAGAGTTCGTCGTTGACCAAATTATTGCTGACCCTCATGGATCATCCCCAACTACCCAATGTCAATGTTAATCACCTCTAACAACCTTGGTCGCCCAATTATTATTCTCGAGCAGTTGTTGTCTAGCCTTTAATATGTAATCCCACATTCTCCCCTAGGAGAGGAGTTCTTTTATAACTGAAATTATATAATGGATTATTTTAATAGGGTCAAACCGCATGATTTTCTCTTTCTTGGATTTTTCAAGTAAAAAATTATGATGTCTCTTCCATGACTTTTCTTTAACCATGTGATTGTTGGATCTTTGTGTGATGTTGAGACATCATATTATCACTCTAGCGCTATAAATTCTCTAGCACTAAACAAGGAGTGCAAGGGCTGAACCAAGCCTTTGTTTCAATTGGATCGGACCGCAACTTGGCCAATCGCGAGAGCCGCAACTCTCAACCTGCAATTGCCTTTGCATCTTCCTTGTTGCCTGCGACTTCCTGCACTTGGAATATCTTTCCCAACTTTGCTCCCCATATATGGAGATCAAGGCTAGGCATCATAGCCCCTTCCCATGATATAGCCGAGTCCCCATTACGTCAAACAATATTGGTCTTCATTCTTCTTCCTTAGCCAAAGAGCAAAGGCAAAGATACCTCTCCCATTTTCCCTCAACTTTGATGCAGCTGTTGATTTTCTCTCCCTTGCATTATTCTTTATTGACCAAACAATGCGTGTGAGTTCTCTTCTCTCTTGTTTTTTTCTCGATTTTGCAATCTCATTATTTACTATGAAATTAGCCTCGCATATATCGAAATTAGATTTATTATATTTCAATGCCTATTATTTGTATTAAATTAAATTAAGGTTAAGTTTTATTAATTCTTATTTTATGTTATTAAAATTATCATTATTATTATTATTATTATTATGAATGATGATAATATCAAGGAATTTGATAATTTATTTGTCTATATTATGGGATGATCAAGGTTAGGTAGATTCTATTAAGTTTGAAAAATTGTTTAGCTTTGTAAACCAACATTAACAACCACATAGAAATCAAATAATCTACTAAATTTTAAAAATGGTAGATGCATGATATATTTCAAATAAAATTAGAAATATAAACAAAGATACCATTTTGCTTAATTGAGAAAGAACGCGATCACTGGTTTTGTTGTAAAACCGAGAGCAAAATGAGGATAAGAAGATATTTTTGTAACTTCAACTATTCTAGACTCTACAAAATAAATGTTTAAATAATAATTGTTTTTTGTAATAACGGATAACTTTTTACCTTACAAGAATTAAAAAAATAGCAACACTTTTCTTCAAAATGAAGCTGAAAAAGTCCCCTTGTAAACACCAGGAAAAAAAAAACTACTTCAATTTTTCTTGGAAGAACTTCCTCTCTTCTTCCTGATGTTGCCTTTTATAGGATACATCGATAGAATGCAACCATCTCTTTATATAACGCTCAAACATGGCATGTAGCAAGCTTTAATTAAATGAAACTTAAGTGTAATAGTCACCATCTTTAAAAATTAAGAGTAAAATGAATTTATCTCGAGTTAGGTTTGCTACCATCGTTGAAAATCAAATATGGATAAATCTTGAGTTCTGTATGAATAGTGAAAACCAAACACTCATGCGTCCATGAAAATTTGGCCGAGATCCTGCACAAACTTTGATTTGTAAGCATGAAGCACAACCAAGATTAAAATATTTTGGCTGTGGTAATATAATAGCTTGAGATTAAAAAAAAAAAGACAATTATTAGTTTCTGGAAAAAACATCAATTAAATTAACATTAATAGTAGTATAAGAACAGTATCATACACCCAAGATCAAGCAGAATGAAAAGGAGTGTAGCTAGAATGATTTAAAGTACAAGAATGCCTCAAAAGACAAAGATAAAGAGGTTATCTTATTCTTTCAAGATTTGTAACATCTTCCTTCAACTCCCTCTTAAGAATGATGAATCATGACACTACTTAACTTTTCACCATTTATAAAACTTCAAGAACCGACTTAGAAATGAGAAACCAAATATGAAGCATTCCATTGTATTCTTATTCTGCTTTAAACTTATGCCAACTATCATTTTATATTGATGTTTATCTACATCAGATTGATCAAGTCATCATGAAAGCCTAAATTGGGTTCAGCAATTCGTGATCATGCACCGACTTCTACTAAGCTACCAAGCTTGCTTAAGTGATCCATAAAGTCGCGCAATTGTCAAGGCTACTCGTCCAAATAACTTACTTTCCAAGTAGTAGTTATCGCCAAGAGAACTCACAAGGTTACAAAACTTTAATATGGACCTTGCCTGATGTTTCTAGCTTGAAGGTAATTTTTAGTAAGGCTTGCATGCTATATAACTAATTACATCGAGTCTGTTTTATTTTCTTATAATTTCATGATGTAGCCTATGTACAACAAAACTTGGCTCTAAAATATAAATAGAAGGTCACAAGTCATGCACAACATCAAAATTCAAGTGATATCATACAAGATCTATGACCCAATCTTGTACTTCTGACCAAAATTTAGTCCAGTTGAAATCTCTTTGAGATCCCCAATCAGATTTCCTATTATAAAATTTTCTATTTGATTGATTTGACTCATCCTTCTCTATCTAAAGATTCAGCCAGACTCCTTGTGAGCCGATCCAATTGAAGAGATTCTCTAAACCTTAGTCTCTCTCTTCCATCTCTATTCTTTGGGTCAGATTCATAGTTGCAATAGAGCCTTTGTGTCTTCCACAAACAACGTGCATTCAACAGCATCATAGGTGTTTTACTGAAAAATTTCAAGGATTTCTAACTAATTTCCTTCCAACTCAACTTCATACTGCACCAACTGAAAGGGCAAAAACCAAAGTTATATCTCTCAACATAAACTAGCCAACACTTCCCAAAGAAGGATGAATATTCTTTTAGGGCGAGACTCTTAAAGAGAATCCTTCTTCATCATTACCGCTACCTAGTTCCTGATCTCCAATCGGCTATAGCCCATATCTTTCTTCATTCCCTTGTCCAACATCAACTTTCTTAGTTTTGAGAGCTCATCCCACATACCAACTCTGGCATACAAATTTGAGAGTTCTACGTGGACACCAACATTATCCTGATCCAACTGAATCGCCCTGTGAAAAGCAAGCTTAGCAATCTTAACATTTCCATAATCACTGCAAGCACTGAGTATGACACCCCAAGCACTAACAACAAACATTGTTCCTCCATCACCATTATCCTCTGCTGCAATTTCAGTAACAAAATTTAAAGCTTTCTCGACTTCACCAGCCCGACAAAGCAAATCAACCACACAACTATAATGCTCGTGCCTTGGTACCATTTTGTATTCTTTCGTCATTGATTCAAGGTAGTGAATACCTTTCATTACATTGCCAGAGCGAGCGCAAGCAGAAAGGATAACTAACATCACAGTCTCATCAGGCTCTGTCCCTTCAACCAACATCTCCTCAAATGTTGATATTACATCATCAAACAGCCCATTCCGCCCATAGGCATTCAACAAGGACGTCCAAAGCACAACATCTCTTCTTCCTTCTGCTATCCCTTTTTCAAACATCTTAAACACAGAGTGAACCTTGTCTACAAGGCCACACTTCCCATACATCTCAACCAAGGAACTCAACAAAAATACATCTTTCTCCATAATCCTACGAATCAAATAGGCATGGCACTGCATTCCTAGTAAAATAAAAGACATTTCAGCACAAATTTTAAGCACAGCAGAAATCGTATAACCATCCGGATTAAGCCTATAAGAACTCCGGAGCAAGGACAGACCTTCCATCCAGAGTTTTTCCTCAACATAGCCATTTAAAAGCGCATTCAAGCAAACAGCATTCCTAACAGGAATTTGAACAAACACCTGCTGAGCATCCGGAATAGCACCTGTTCTGGCATAGAAATCGATGAGAGCGCCTCCCACGAAAATGTTGGACATCACTCCAGACTTGGAGACATAAGCGTGAATCTGATTGCCAAGCTTGACGGCTTTGGACTGAGGAGAGGAAGCAGCAGAAAGCGCGCTACAGAGAGAGTAGGAGTCGAGGGGCAGAGCAATGCGGTGCATGAGTGAGAAGGCCTGGATGGCGAGAAGGGGGAAACCATGGCTTGAGAGCTCAGCGATGAGGGCATTCCATGGGGTTATATCTCCGGCAGCGGGGAAAACGGAGGAGCTGTGGTTGACGATCGCGGCGGCCGTAGAGGGCAGATTCATGTGAAGTAGACCGATTCTTGTTAGCTGGGCAAGGAGAGCTGAGCAGACGTTTAGGATTTTGGAGCGAGAAGATCGGTCGAGGAGGCGGGAAAGAGAAGAAAGAAGAAGTTGAACTGAGCAGCGGGACATGAAAGATCCAGTCTCTCGCCTTAGGTAAGTCGTGCGTATTAAGTTTATTACTTTATTTGAGGGCTAAACTCACAAAACCCTTAAAACTGCGAAATATTTTGTTAGTTTATTTGGAGATTATGGACATATTATTGGGGTTAATACCTTTAATAACCTCTTAATANTTATTAAGTTTATTACTTTATTTGAGGGCTAAACTCACAAAACCCTTAAAACTGCAAAATATTTTGTTAGTTTATTTGGAGATTATGGACATATTATTGGGGTTAATACCTTTAATAACCTCTTAATANAAACTAACAGAATAAAAGAGTTAGGAAAATTAAATACAGCCAAAACAAAGAGAAAACAGAGAAATTCCAAATAGAGTAAAAGACAACATCTCAGTAAAATNCAACTAACAAAATGAAAGAGTTAGGAAGATTAAATACAGCCAAAACAAAGAGAAAACAGAGAAATTCCAAATAGAGTAAAAGACAACATCTATAAGGGTTCGTTTGGGGCAGCTTAAAAGTGCGGGCGGCGTTTTCAAACGCCGCTGTACCATTTGGTTCGCGCGTTTCGTCAGCTTATCCAAAACTGCGTTTGGGTTTTTACACTAAATGCAGGTCGCGGGTCGACCCCTGCGGCCGGCCCGCGAGCCACGTTTCAGGATAAGCTGCCCCAAACTGACCCTAAAATCATAAAAAAAAATGGTTGAAAACAAAATTTTCATCTAGATTTATATAAAATGAATGTACTGTTGAGGAAGGTGGAGACCCGGTATACTTCCTATTACGGCAGATTCTTTGATAAATTGATTCTAATTTATCTGCTCTTAATTCTTTTCTTTATGTANCAAGATAGAGTCACAAAAACAAAGAATAAGAAAGGAGTGGGGCATACCATAAATGAACTGTTCTTGCATTCATCTAGTTTGGCTTGAAAAGTAAATAAAGAACATAAGCATGTGAGGCGGGCTCATAAAGCATGCATGAAAGCATGCATGAAGCAGAAAACTTTTTCAAATTGATAGAAGAATGATGATTAGAGGTATATATCTACCACANGGCTTGATGATTCCCAATTTTTATTTAAAGCTGTTGTCTTCTATTGACAGGAAGAATTAAGGAAAATTTAATTAATTAAATTTTACCAGATTAATTTATTGCCTCTTCTGTTATAGAGAAAAAGGCAATGAATTTGATAGTTTGCCTTAATGGGTTTTATATGGGTCATTAAAGCATAATTCCATGGAATCACGAAATTAAGGGTTACCAAAATAAACTAGATATTGTGAAGCTTTAAAAGGGGCTCCGATTACAGGGATGTGTATTACTCTCCAAAACGAATTTTCTCTCCTTGGATTATACTTTGTCGTGAGACCGAAATAAAGGAATCACGAGGAAGCTTTTCTTCAAAAGTTGTCTTTCTTCTTCTTGGTGTGACTCTCGGTTTAGAGAGAGCGAGAAGGTGAGGAGAGAGAGAGAGAGAGAGAGAATTCTTTCTTGTAAGTCGACGTGGTCGACGGTGTAATCCTCAAAGCTAATAAAATCTTCTGCCGCTCCGTGGACGTAGGCAATTTGTCGAACCACGTAAATCTTGTGTCGTTTTTTTTCTGATGTAATTTTCTAGATCTTTTTTCCGCTTTATTACCGTCATTTTTCATAACATGTTCAAAGATAGAGTTACAAAAATAAAGAATAAAAAAGGAGTGGGGCATACCATAAATGAACTGTTCTTGCATTCATCTAGTTTGGCTTGAAAAGTAAATAAAGAACATAAGCATGTGAGGTGGGCTCATAAAGCATGCATGAAGCAGAAAACTTTTTCAAATTGATAGAAGAATGATGATTAGAGGTATATATCTACCACATCAGGCCAAATGATGCATTGTTCTGTGGAACAAAATATATCACTCATCTTTACCTGTGCTGCAGCTATTATTACTATTGTTATTATGGAAGATTTGCATAGAAACCACTAAAATATAGTGTATTTGCATTTAATATTTACATCCAACACCTAAAAGTCAATTGTTTCATCCATGCCACCTTATATATGCATGAAAATCTAGTTCACTGATCTTCAATGTTTTGTAAGTGATATATTTTATGTAATATGAAATTTTTTGATGGTATAAATGTAAAAATTAAACTTCAGGTATTAGAAGTGTAAATCCATATGGATTGAGTGCCAAAGCACTTGACTAGATATATTTCAAACCTTAAAATGAAGAAAAAAAAAGAAAGAAAATAAAACAAATGAGATATTCTCTGCCTGTGATGTTCGGAGGAGGAAAAAATATTTCGTCCAGACGTGCATTTTCCAGATGAAATGGGCATGACTTGCAATTTTTGACAAAATGATGTGGTTGATAATTTTGATGTATAACAATAATAAGTTCCTATATAATTCTCTCACTAATTTTGAACATTAAAAAAATTAGAGTAAATTTTGTGCTCAATTCACCTTAAAATGTTGGGATACAAATATGGAGTTGATATGAAAGAAACTTGTAACGTGAAGATAAAAATGATTGATTAAAATTTAATAATGATAAATGTATAATACACAAATACGAGTATATATACAAAACTTTTCGCTTATTTATATCCACATGTCGAAGTGATTTAATTGAGCCCACTTGTCAATTCAATTGTATTTATCCTCCTCAAATTAAAGGGCAATCTAGCTAGCACACCTAGGCGGAGGCGCCTATCGGAGGAAACCATCATGACTAATGAGGACATATGTCAATCCATTATTAAAGACATCGCCCCGACACTTGAGACCCGATCTTCTTATTCAAACACCAAGGATAGCCGCCATAACTGCAACACTTGATACCCACATCATAATTTTTTCATCAAGACGTCGGAGAAGAATTGGAAGTAGTATAGTACAAGAAGCACCACGTCAATTACTTTATTGTTTTCTCACTTGCGCAAAAAAGTGAGGGAGGCATCTCCCTCCCTCCTTCCCTCCGAAATCTTGTAACTCGGGGAACCTCCAAAGAGTTGCCCTCCTCTACATTTTCTAAGATTCACTCGTAAGTAAGGGGGTAAACGAGTCGAACACGAGCGAGCCTAGGCTCAGGTCGTGTTCGGTTCGTTTATATTTCGAGCTCAAAAAGTGTGTTCGTGTTCGGAAGCTTAGCGAACCGAACAC